>VZTN01035313.1:114131-296120 GCA_013400515.1 Erpornis zantholeuca | reverse complement strand
AGGGGGGAAAAGGAAAACAGCAAAAGTGTTTGAACCTCTGGAGCTATCTGCTCCTTCAAGCTGATTGATTAGTCATGATCCCTGCAGTTTTAATGGGAATCATTCAATTGGGAAGGTGGAGCACCCTAGAGTAGATTAGCATATTCTTGTTTACTCATCTTCTGAGGGGCTTTTTCTCTTTTCTTTCATTTTGTGGAGAAGAAGGGAGGGGGGGAGGTTGGGGGGAAGGAGGGGGTTGTGGCTTATGTTATAAAGGAGGCCAAAAAAATAAATAGATTAGAGCATCTTTTGGGGGGAGGGAAATCAGTGGGTCTGAGTCCTGGAGAAAGCTGGGGGGTTGTTTTGGGTTTTTGTTTTGTTTTGTGTGTGTGTGAGTGTGTGTGTGTGTTTTTTTTAAGAAGAAAAAAATAAAGGGAAGAAAATTCAGCAGAGAAAAGAAGAGAGAGAGGAATTCCAGCTGTGGAGGAATAGAGGAGAAGAAGACAGATAGAGGAGGAAGAACAGAGAAATACATTTCAACCAAGAAGGAGTTTTGATTTATTTGATTTTTATTTGTTTTAAGGAGAAAAAAAAAAATCTATAAGCAGGAAAAAGAAAGAAAGAAAAAGAAAAAAAGAAAAGAAAAAGCAACTGAGAAGGGTTATAAAAAGAGCAAATACCAAGAAGGGTGAACAAGAGAAGAAAGTCAAGGCAAGGAGGAGCCCAAAGCTGGCAGATCGGGAGGATTTGCAGGGGAGAAGGGGGGGGAAGATTGGAAATGCAGCTCTGGAGTTTGCTGCTGCCTCTTGCGCTTCTCTGTACAGCCCTAGCCAGTGGACCCGAATGTGGGATGGACGAGCGCTCCCGCAGGGCACGAAGGGACACCAGGCACAGCCGCCAGCTCCTCCACACTGCCCCGGGCACCTGTGCCACCAGGTTAGCCCGAGGAAGGCGCTCCACTGCTGGGCTGGAGCCTGGGCATGTCCCCCGCAGGAGGCAACAGCGGGAGGTAAAGGACGAAGAGGAGTCCCTTACCCCGAGCAGGGCGCTCTATTTCAGTGGCCAAGGTGATCAGCTGCGGCTGAAGGCAGACATTGAGCTGCCCCGAGATGCCTTCACTTTGCAAGTGTGGCTGAAAGCCGAAGGAGGACAGAGATCTCCGGCTGTCATTGCAGGTAGGTAGAGCTGGCCGTGCCTGCGTGCAGCATCCCCGCTCGGCGCCGGGAGCCGGCGGAGCAGGAGGCTGGAGGCGTGCGTGTGTCCGGGAGCGGGGAGCGCACACCCAGCCCCGCGGGAGTGCCCCGCAGCACACGGGGCATGCCAGCGCCTCCGCCAACACGCCGGGCTCGCCTTCGCCCCGCCAGATATTCCGGGAGATCCCGGAGCTCTGCGGACCGGCTGGAAGTGTGGGCTCGCAGGAAAAGTTATGTAAACTTTTGCATAGGGGGAATGGCAGTTGCCCTGGGGTGGTTTCTGTCTTTTTTTGGGTGTGCGGATTGAGGTGCGGGTAGAAGAGCCAGCTCTTACGGTGGGGTTTTGTCTAATTTTTCAGGTTGGAGAACTGTAAGTAGAGCATTTGAAAGTGGCTTGTTTGTATGTATTGAAAGAAATGTATGTGACTGGTGTGTGGCTGCAAAGAAACGCATATCTAAGGTCCCCCTCCGATTTCCTTGGTTTTATTGGCTTTTTAGTGTACTCCAGTGCTAGCTCTTTAGATGCAGTGTTAGCATGTGGTTTCCAAAAAGCTATAAAGGAACTTTTTGGCTATTGTGAAACCTCAAATGAATCAAATGAGTTTATAAAGTTCCCAACCCCTCGACACTCAGCTACGGCTGGGACTCGCACTGCAGCTAGAGGATGTGTGGAGTATTTTTGTTTCCCCTTAGAAATGGCAAGTGTAACATCAATGATTCTAAGGTCAAACAGCCCTATAAAATAATTTAGTACTCAAAGCAGCTACCAGTCTAAGCTGTCTGAGCTGGACAATAACAAGGAGTATTGCACTTTTCTTATTTAAATTTTATGAGCCCATCCTGAATTTGGGTCCCTCTCCCCGCGTTCGCTCCCTCTCCCCCTCCCTCCCTCCCGCCACCTCCCGCCCTTTCCCCGCTTTAGTGATTAAGTGCAGCAAAGTTGTCGTGAAATCGGATACTTTTCGGAGGGTTACAAACCCTTATAAATGTCGCCACATCCATCTTTGCCCTGAAGGAAGTCATAGAAAATGGAAATACCCTTAAAAAAAAAAAAAAAAAAAAAATAGGCAGCAAGTCAGAAAGAGAAACGGGTATTGGGGGGCGGGGGGAAGACATGTTTTACTGTTCTTTTGGCAAGGAGATTCCCTGAAAGTACAAAGTTTCCATGTCCTAGGATGCCTTAAAGAGACAGGGAGGAGGATTTCCCCTTTAAGTGGAGTCACTTCCTAGCGGGAGGCAGCGCTGCCTGTGCCGGTGGCTGCCCCGCCAGCCCCGCTCGCTGTCCCCTGCCTCCCTCCCTCCTGCCACATCCCCGGCCCCTGCCACATCCCTCACCGGCGCGGCTGCTGTCTCGCAAGAAAGTTGCTTTGTCCTAAGGAAAACAAAAACTGAGATGAACTCAGCCGTGCTTTCCCTTAACTTCGCCCAATCCCAGCTGCTCCGCTCGCTTGCGAGGAGGGGGACGCGGTTTGTGCCGGGCTGCCGGGGTGGGCAGGAGGTGCCGGGCATGGGCTGGTCCCGTGTGCCTTCACAGCAGTGATTTCATAGGTGAACCACATTATTCCTTGCTTTATTCCCCCATGGCTTTCTCACACTCTGCTCTTCTGGTTCCCAACCCTAACTTAAACCCCAGGGCTCAAAGTGCTTCCCTTTCAAGTTAGGAAGGGCAGAATTCGGGTTTACACAGATCTCATCAGCACCCAAACAGGGTCAGTGTATTTTTTAATGTGTTTAATCCAACACCTGGGACCCCATGTCTGTCTTTGGTGCAAGTATCTCTAATTCTCACAACAGGGAACCTAGACAAACACACACAAAGATCATTTGTAGTAAAATACTTTAATTGGATGGGGGAGGTTGAGTTGTTGCCTGTATAAAACACTTGACCCATTTTATGCATGGAAATAACATTCCACTGTGAAAAATGAAGAGAAATGCCCCAGTTTTGCACTGTAGAGCTTCAGCTCAGCTTGGGAGGACTTTGTGATTTTTATTTTATTTTTAAGCTCCCCCTGCCCCCCTCGCATGCACTCTTGAAGAGGAGCCAGGTTTGGCTCTGTGTGTAAACACCTGGAAGAGGTCCAAGAGGAACTCACTTGGAGTATCCTCTGCACACCACAGCCTCCCAGACCTGCAGCAAGCTTAGGGAGAGATTACGCTTCCCTCAATGAGGAAATCAAGGGTTCTGGCTGCCAAAACTCTTGGCTTTCACATTTTCACTGTTTTGGGATGTGACAGACTGAGCAGCTCAGTTCTGCTGTTGAATTTGCATCTGTAGGACCCCACTGAAATCGAGAGCCCGTCGGGGTGTTTGGAGGCAAAGGGACTGGGGCACATTTTCTGGCAGTGCCAGAAGTGAGTTTCTCCCCAACTTTTGTCCCAGTTGCAAAGTGGGAAGCTGTGTGGCTGTACAGATCCGAGGGAGAGGGTGGGATTGACCACAATACACCTCTTTTTCAGAGTTGCTCTTGTGTTTTCACCTACTTTCTGCCCCTCGCTTTCTGCCCGTGCTGACTGCTCCCCTTGCACCCCTCCCTGCTGGCATATAAGAAATTGCTGGAAGTGGTGCGGGAGGAGCCCCATGCGTGCCTTTAGGGGAAACCTGTTGTGTCTGTTAAAAATCTCGTGTAGGACCCGAGTTGTTATCAGCTTCTGCGCCCGAGCCCTGACATAACGGAGTTCTTCTGCTAATCCAGGCTACAGGAGTTTCTGTCTGGAGCCAACTCTCCTTACGTCACCCTCTGCTGCAGTATTCAATTTGTTTTCATAAATGGCTAATTTTACAGCGCTGTTAAGTGGGTTCGTCATTGTGCCGGGCCATGCCCTGTCTCTGATGAGAGGCAGTCCTGGTGCCAGGCTCTGCCAATTTTCACGCTGCTTGGCAGCGACGTTATTGCCGCCCTGTTTGACTCCACTGATATCTGCTCTGGCATTTGTCAGAGGGAAAGCTGTTGGGAAACTGGAAGTCTGACCCATTGATCTGCGTTACGCAAAAGCTCAGGAGCCCTGTCGGGGCCGGGCTGCGCTCCTCGGAGCGGCTCCCGGAGGCAGCTCCAGGCTCCTGCGCACTCGCCCCCGCTCCCTCCCCGGGCCGCAGAGTTCTTGGACAAGCCCTGCTCGGATGTGCGCACCTAGCCCGCAGCACAGTACATCCCTGCTGTAAACA
Organism: Erpornis zantholeuca; assembly: GCA_013400515.1. NCBI lineage: Eukaryota > Metazoa > Chordata > Aves > Passeriformes > Timaliidae > Erpornis > Erpornis zantholeuca. Next base: position 291,782 of record VZTN01035313.1, on the reverse strand, counting down.
CGCACATGTGCGCATGGAATCCATCAGGCGGCTCCGGGCGCCTTCCCCCGCGGATGCTGCTGCAGGAAAGGGTTAAGGTGGGGCTGTGCTCGGTTAGGTAATGCACACACACCGTGCAAAAAGAAAAAAAGGGGCTTCAAAGAGCTGCTGACCTTGCTGCTGTTGTAATCAAAGGTATTTCAGTTCCACTGCGAAAACCCAACCCCATCCTAAGAAACAGGATCCTCCCGAGTCCCTGTCAGGGTGTTTTCTGCTGTGTGGGGTGGCTCATGTTTTCGCAGGAGTGAGATGTTGACTCTTTACTGGCTGGGAGCTGAGAGGAGCGGGATGAATGATCGGCAGCGGGAGCCGGAGTAAGAAGGCGTGCCTGCTCTGAAGAGTGAAAGTTATTTGTATTTTGGTTTGGGTTGGTTTTTTTTTTTTTTTTTTCTTTGTTTTTTTATTTTTTTTTTTCACTTCTTGGTTTCATTCTCCTCTGTCTCTCTATTCCTCAGCCTGCCAACAGGGAGCATGATCCCAACTTAATAAAGCTTCATATGCAAGGGAGTGCCTATGTTTTCCCAACTTCAGTCCTTGATGAACATAAAACTGCAGCAGAATCCAAAGGGAGAGGAAAGCCAAAATCAGCACGGTGGAGCTCATTTAAAGCCACAGCTTTTGCATGTAAGAGACTGAGAAACATCTGTGTCAGGGTCCAATAATTAGGCAATTATGAAGATACATAATTGAGGTCTGGTCCCTCCATGATGTTGAAGAATATATGTTTACTTTGGAGAGTTTACATGTTTCCTTCTGAAGTTTTGGAGTCTGATATAGGTTTAATACACTTCAAGTAGAATTGGTGAGCTGGGTCCTGGGTATGCTGGGAACTTGAGGATGTTTTCAATAGAAAGTTTACTCCAGAGTTTCACTGGCATTAAAACTCTTGGCAGGTAGATAACATGGCATTTTCTCATCTTTCAGTTGCATGAGTTTTCTAGTTGTGTTCTGTAACGAAGAACTACAATGAATGAGTAAGTCAAATATAAAACCTATAGTTCTGTTGTTTAATTAGTGCCAGCATGTGCCAGCTCCCAGGGTGGTGGCCATGGTGGGCAGAGCAGAGTGACAGGAGCTGGAACGCCTGCACAGATGTTCCTGAAAGGTGACAAGTCCCCAAAACACCACTGCTGAAGGGTGGGGGAAGCTGTGTGGCTTTGGCTTCCCTGTTGATGGGCTCAAATGATTATCCACTTCGTGACTATGGATCTGGACATGGCTTGACTCATAGGTCACTGAAAAAAATACCCTCACAGCTTGTCATTTACTAAATATTTGCATTTGAACAGCACATTTCCTTCAGCCTGTGGAAGCTGGCACAAGAATCAAAACCTGATTTTTCTTTCCATAATATTTCCATTTTAATCTGGTCTCATTCTTTTGACCAGCTACACTCTAGAGTCAGAACAGCACAGTTAGAAGAAATTTGGGGTTTTTTTCCCCCTTAAAGTACTCACACATAGGCTGCTCTAATTAATTAAATGGTAATAAAACAGTGAGGGCCATTTGACTCTCTGTGTGTGTTTGTGAAGGATGGCAAATTTAGATTCCTAAATGATGTATGGTTGTCTCCTGTAGGCACGGAGTTGTGCCCTGGGCTGAGTTTGCCTCTCCAAGCTTCATTTCAGCCTGATTTATTCCGAGCCAGCCTGTTTCAGTTAGAGAAACTCACGTGAGGCAGAAAGCGAGCGGAGAGGATGGTGTTTGGAGAGAGAGCAGGAGCAGGGCTGTCCTCAGGGACCCGTGGAGATGTCTGGAGGAGAGCAGAGCAGAGCTGTGCAGGGCAGGCTCGGTGCTGAGGGTGAGGGGAAGCCCTTGGAGAGCCTTCGCACGCGAAGCCATCGCCAAAGCCAGCCCTGGGTGGGGGTGGGAACATCCTGGGATTCAGGCTGGAGCTGCTCTGCAGGTCCCCACTCCCACCCCACGTGGTGCCAGGAGGGGGTTGTAGGTGGCCAAGGGGTGCTGAGGCTGTGGCTGTACTGATCACAGGCGTCCCCTGTCAGCCCCAGGCACACAGGGGACAGCGGAGGGATGGGTTCAAATCCCAAATCCCAAATCCCAGCGGGTCTCACTGGTGCTGGCTCCCTGGGGACCCTAACCCAGACCCTCCACAGAGCTAGGTGCCACTTTCCAGTGCAGAACAGGACAGGTCTCTGCCTGCAGAGCTGACCCAGGTGTTTGCTGAGGGAGCTCCATGAGTCCACTCATCTTTGCCAAGGGTGGGAGAGATCCTTGGCTGAGCACCCTGCACAGCAGAGATCCAAGTGCCAGTGGACACCCTGCTGGTCACTGGGGCCTGGCTCAGCTTATGGGCAGCCTGCTGAGGGGATCAGGGAGATTTGGTGGAGAAATGCTTTCTTTAGAGCTGGGGTCTCGCTCTGCCAGGACGTGGGTCTGTCATGAGAGAGGTGAAGCCACAATGCATCCAGGAGCACCTTGAAAACAAAAGTGTTTAGTGCCCTGGCAGCCCAGAAAACCAACTGTGTCCTGGGGTGTGTCAGGAGCATGGGCAGCAGGGGAGGGAGGATTGTGCCCCTCTGCCCCTGTGCTCAGCTGAGACCCCACCTGCAGAGCTGCCCCAGCCCTGGCACCAGCACAGGAAGGAGCTGGAGCTGCTGCAGAGAGCCCAGAGGAGGCACCAGGGGATCAGAGGGATGGAGCAGCTCTGCTGGGAGGAAAGGCTGGGAGAGCTGGGATTGTTCAGCCTGGGGAGGAGAAGCTTTGGGGTGAGCTCAGTGTGGCCTTGCAGGGCCTGAAGAGGTTCTACAAGAGACCTGAAGAGAGACTTCTGACAAAGGCCTGGAGTGACAGGAAAAGAGGTCTTAACGCTGAAAGAAAGTGGGTTTGGATCAGACATTAGGAAGAAATTATTGGCTGAGAGGGTGGGCAGGCCCTGGCACAGGGTGCCCAGAGCAGCTGTGGCTGCCCCTGGATCCCTGGCAGTGCCCAAGGCCAGGCTGGACACTGGGGCTGGGAGCAGCCTGGGACAGTGGGAGGTGTCCCTGCCTATGGCAGGGGTGGTGATGAGACAACTTTTAAAGGTCCCTTCCAACCCAAACCATTCTATGAAAAGTATTGCAGGACCAACAGGGTTTAGGTGCTCTCAAGGCTGCAGGATTAAGCAGTGCTTTCACATTGGATTTTCATGCTGGCCCGATCCAAGAAAAAAAAAGAGCCAAAGTATATTGTCTTTTTTCAAAAAGACATATTGAAAAAACAAAAATAAACCCTTCCATGACTGGGGTCAGCTGAAATGGTCCCATATAATAGGTTTGCTTCTAATTTTATCTGTTGCTTTTTCAGCTCCTCTTCTCTTTTCTCCAATAGAAATTAAAGGAGCAGAAGCAGAGGAGGGACCACCTGGGTTGCCAAATTCAGTCCCCTGCAGTGTCAGGGATATAACAGCAGATAATTAGTCCAAACATTCACAGAAAATCCACTTTGTAGGCTCTGATATAGCACAGGCCACAGCAGATTTCCCAGTGCTCCACTATAAACCAAAGCTCTTTAGCTAATACTGAGAGTCACCACTTTAATGTAAGACAGGAAAAGAGAAGGACAGATCGACAACATCTTAAGTACCTAAAATCCAAAACATTGGTCGAGAAAACTGTTAAGTATGAGAAAGAAAAACATTGGCTGGTAAAAGGTATCAGCTTTCTTATTTTTAGAGAGTTAAAATGAATCAGGTGTTTTGACAGTTATGAAACTTCTATTGAAATTTTAAGTTGGAATATTTGCCAAAACTGATCCTTTCCCACAGATAGTCTGTTTTGATTAATTTCCCCTTTTCCTGAGAAAAATATTTTATCAAACATTTCCCACCCTTCTCTGGTCTTAGCCTATGTGGCAGTTCCTACATCCCGTTGTAGTAGGAATGAACACTTTCACTTGATTGCGTTTTTACTTCTTCACATCTTATATTCCATGTTATTGAGAAAATGCCTCAGAAAATACTTGTTTGCTCGAAATCCTCTATTTTTTTTTCTCTCAAGTATATCAGCAAGTCTAATATAATCTTTTTATTCATTTCCCCTCCTCCCTCATCACTGACAAATTTTTCATCTAGTACTGTTTACATGGTCAGCACATATTAATATTCCTATTTCATATATGCAAAATATATTGGACTCTTCTATTTCCTGGGTTCTGGGCATTTGCTTCATGCATTGTTCTGGGCATGTGCTGCTCATTTTGTTTCTTTGTTATCCCAAAAAAGAGGCTTCTGAAGATGAAGATGTACCTTTCCCCTGATCTCACCCTTGCTCTGTGCCCATTTCCCCACCTGGGGGTTGCTGACATCTGGATATGATTCTTGATTTTATTTCGCCTTTCTGTGGAGAAGGAACACTTGATTGTTGGGCTATTTTCTCTGTCTCTCCACATTTCTCTTCATTTTCTCTGCTGTGAGCATGCATGCACACACACACACCATTTCCAAAGCACCTTTGATTTTCTTCCCAGATCAATAGAGCATTTAAACTCCAATGATCAAGGAGGAGCAGCTTGTTTATTTCCCCACATATTCTGACACAAGTGGCACATCTTGTAAACTGCTTTGATTTGATGTTAGTGCCTATTATAAAGTTTACTCTCCCCAAAGCCATCCATGAAGTTAAAGTACTCTAACTCTGAGCAGGAGCAGAGCAGAACCCAAAAAGGAGAGGTAAAAAGAGAACAGGAGTGAATATCTTACCACAGAATTTTGCTTTCTGCTGTCCTTGCTGACAGTGATCAGAACAATTCGAGGACTCCTGAGCATCCATAAATTGGCAGCAATAAGTGAGGGTACATTGTGTATCACAGTTAAAAGTGAACAAATATAAATGAAGGTCTATTAGCCCTTGGTAGAACGGGGCTGGATTCATGATTACACAGGAAGCATGGATTTGATCCTAAACCTAGTCAAGATCATGAAAAATATCATTGAGCTTGTCTGAATCTGGAAAAGGCTGTGATTTCAGAGAGTTTTCTGCACCCTTTCTGTACAGCCTGGACCTGTCTGTGGTCCTTGCTTCAGTATCCTTTTTTTTGCCGACCTCTTTTGCTTTGGATATGAGAGAAGAAAAACTGAAGACCTAACATCAGAGGAATTGGCCAGAGGAAGGGGACATGTTTATTTGGTTTTGCTATACTCCAAATCTCAAACTGGCCTCTGTCTCTTTCAACCCTTCTTTTTTTCTTCCCCCCCTTTTTTTCCCCTCTTTTATTTTTTTAGCATTAAAATCTCTCCCATTCCAAACCCACTCTCCCATTTTCTGTTCCGCGGGGTGATGTAAGTGTGTAACTTTCCCGTCCAATCCCTCCACCCTCTCTTATCACCATCCTAGTCTCAGCTTCTCCCCTGCTCTCTGGTGTCCTCGATTCCCCTGCTTTCCCTCCTTCCTGCTCAGCACAGTTGCTGCTTTCCTGCTCCTCTCCTGTCCTCTTCGCTGCGGGAGGGTGGTGTCCCCTCCCAGGGTGGCCGCAGCTTGGTGGCTTCAGCCAACTGGTGTTGGAAGCGCTGTGGGAACAGAGGGTAAGCAGGAGCTGTGTTTGTGTGCTTAGCCAGGCTCATGGGCTTGCCTATTTTCCGGGAATTATTGATATTGTTCTGTTTAATATCCATCCTCGCCGCGCACAAACAAGGAGCGAGCGGTCGCCCTCACAGAGAGGGAGCGAGGGGGAAGTGAAACTGAGAAGCATCTGGAATTGGCCTGGTGAAGCAGCAGCTGAGAGATATGATACCAGCTCGTGAAAGCAAAAGAATTGCTGTTCTAGAGAAACAAACCACTCTGTTCTCTGCTGGGCACCTCCTGGGGCCTGGTGGGCTCTCGAGTCTTTCTTTTGGGTGATACTTAGGGCTTTTTTATCTCTTCTTCTTCCTCCCCTCTGTCATGTTTTTCCTTCTTTTCCTTATCTAATTTATTGTCTCTCTGTTTGCTTTAAATCACTTTCCCATATGGATTTCTCTCTTCTGACCCATCTTCCCCTCCCACATCTAATTCCCAGGAGTCTCCTGTCGTCATGGAATTGGGAGAAGAGCAGCCCTGTTTCTGACACCGAGCATCAGCTGCAGGCTCCTTTCCTCCTTCCTTTTCTTCCTTGTCTGTGCTCTGCTGTTAGTGTTGGGAACACAGTTGCAAAGATAATCCCCTGGATTGAGGAAACAGATTTTATCACCATTATTTTGTTTGTTTTATTTAAGACAAGGAAAGAAATTGAAAGGAAAGGCCTTTGCTGTTACCAGTGTTACTTAGTTATGAATGGAGTTTTCTTCTCCTGTACTATTGTGTCCTAGTGCTGTTATTTTCCTTCATCATCCCAACAAGGTTGCGGTTTTATAGTCCTGATCTTGCCACAGAACTTCTTGCTGCTGATGGTGATAAATCTCAGGTGTGAGAGAACACATCCCTTAAGATCAGGGAAACTGAGGAATGGAGGGATGCTCTGATTTGTCCTGGACATGGCAGTGTGCTGGTGACAAAGTCAGCAGTCAAGCCCACCAGCAGCCCTTTTGCTACTTTTAATTATTGTTTTTTGGGGATGATGATGGTTATTCCTCAGCTGAGGAATGTTCTCCCTGTGAAGTCCCGTGCCCTAATTCCTGCAGGATGTTTCCTTGTAGCTGTTGATGGTTCTTCAGTGGTGGTGATGGAGTCTGTCACCTGCCAGGTGACATCCTGCTGGTGACAACACCTGGGCTGGGGGAAGAAGGCACTTGGCATTTGTGACATGAGCTCTTTGGAGAAGAGAAAATCAGATGGTCTGGAATTCATATCTCTGAGCCAGACACGCTGATGATGGTTGAATCGACACAAATTATTGTATTTCTCAGATGGAACAGTGTGTGCAGCCCACAATGGGAGAGAAAAGCAAATATCAGCAAAGCCCCTTAGTTCAGAGCACTCCTATTTAAATTGGAATACTTTGATATTTTTTATCTGTCTGCACATTGATTATTGTATTGACTTGCTGAAACAGCTTGTAAAACATGGAAGTTGTAACTGCTTATCTTCCTCAGAAATGCTGAAAATCTGTCTCTGGATATTTTATTAAATTAAGGACAAAAACAACTCGTTTACCCCTAGTAAATACAGACCAGGTGAGAGGTTGCAGAAGGAGGATTTTTGAGGAGGGATCACCACCCAGTCCACACCCTCATGGCTGAACAACAAATGTTTCTGTCAGGAGCATCACCAGGGAGGATGTACATCTTGCAATCCACAGGAGTTTGTTCTGAATGCAGCAGCATCTGTGCTTGTAAAGTCTGAGGTGCTAAAGTTGAAATCTGGAGCTTGCATTACTACTGTCTTACATGTCATCTGTCTTGTGGATAAACAGAGCAGCCTCTCGGAGGTCAAAACAGCACCTTTCACCAGTGATAATTTAATGAGAATTATTTTCAGCCTAAACTAGACAAGAATTGGAAGCCTCCTCTGCTGTAGCTCGTGAATGGAGATGTTCAGGGAGAAAAGGAGTACTGGGAGAAAAAGCAAATGTTAACTAAATGCATTACACACACGGTTTTGAAACATACTTGGCAGAGGGAAGGGCGAGCAATACAAGCCAGATTCTGCTGTTGAGCACACCAATGTAAACCTAGAGTAACTCCTTTGGAGAGGAAAGCGGGGAGGGAAGGGGGGGCTGCTCCAGAGCTGTGAATGTGTAGAAATTGGGGCAGAGACAGAGGGCATGCAATGGGGAAAGTGAGCAAACTGAGAGGTGGATGTTGTGGAGAACAACCTCCAAGCCCTGTCACCGCTGTCGGTGGCTTTATTTGGGTGTGTAATGGTTACGGTGATGCAGCGGGAAACATTCGTACAATGTGGGGTTGTTTTTGCTTTTTGAAGTATTTTCTGCTCATACCTATATCGTAATCCCTCCAGACTGTGGAACTGGGCCATGCACCAGCGTTACAGTGAGCCCTTTGTGTTTCCGGCAACAAACACTCCTGAACTCTGCTCTCCAGGCTTGTGGCCTAAACTCCTTCACCCCCGCCCGTACTGTCCCATCTCCAGCAATAATATCCCCTCCTCTGTTTATAAACAAACGCCCTCAGAGGAAGTGCACGGGAAGAAAAGTTAGTTAATGAAAATCAACCACGCACCCGGGCCTGGGCTGCGGGTTGGAGCCAGCAGGGTTGCTGGATGTTTCCTATCCTGCATCTGCTTGTAGGAGTTTCTTTGATGAAATGTTTGCCTGTCTGTCTAATTCTGTGCCTTCCTCATCTTTTCCCACCACTGTGGAAAATATAAAAGATGCGGGGAAAAACAGTGGTCTCAATTTGCTTTGAAATCAGCATGGGCAGTATTCGGGAACCCCAAGCAAGGAGGTTGACTTCAGTAACCCTGTAGATTTTCTTCTTGGTAAATCCACTGATTTCTTCTGTTTTGTTGTTGTTGGTTTTTTTTTAACGTCAAAAATCTAAATTCCGGCTCCTGGCAAAACTGTTGCTCTCGAGTTGCGCAAAGGCTGTAAAAGGACTAAAATAGCCCAAAGGATAATTGTCCACTCTAGTCTGAGCACAGGGCTGGTGATACATCTGGTGTTGCACATCGTTCTCGCAGAACCACCCCTTAAGGAGGTAGGAGTGAGCAGGACCCGGGGCAGTGGGTGACACGGGGCTGCGGTCACTGCGGGCCTGAGCAAAGCACGGCCATGGTGCCGCTGCTGGAAAACACAGAACGCTTTCTGACTCCTTCCAGAGGTCCCACAAACCTCTTACAGCACAGGGGAAACCAAATAAATAGTCCATTTTCTCGTGGCTGCTCCTGGGTTGTGTCTTTAGTACTGTCTCAGGTACCGGGTGAGTGGATTTGGTGTTTGTTTCCTTTCAGGAGAAAATTGGGTTCTCTAATAAGTCTTTCTGGCTACTCAAAATGCATAGGAAGATCATCAGACAAAGGAAAGCTCTGGCAGTAGGGGAAGCAGCCTGGTCAGGGCTGTGGTTCCTCATTTGGGCAGAGGTGTGGTGTCAATGCTGCGCTCATGTTGCTATTCCAGGGTCCCTCTCTTCCATGAGGATTGTATTTTGGAAACTGGGGCTAAGGGAGCTTTTACAGATATAATAGATGTGGAAGTTGTGGTCCCACTTTTAGTTCTAAGAGCCTTGAAGTTTTAGAAGTATACAACAAAAGGTCTTCAGTGCTGGCAGAATCTCCATACCTTAAAATGGGATGGTTTAAAATAGTCATATCTGTTGATTTCTGTTGAAAGAGCAGTTTCTCTTATTGAACAAACATCTTCTGTCAAGTCTTATCTTTAAGGCTATTCCAGTGTGGTCTCTCCACCTCCCATCCCAATGGGAGGAAGATAATCAGAAATGAGCATTTTGCATTGCAGCATGGACAGAGTTTATCAGTCGTTGCACAACCCCTTTGCCTGCGAGCAGGTTAAATAAAGGAGCAGGGTGGGTCCAGGAAATGGACCTGGTTTATACTGGTGAGCTTCCTCCACGAATTCCAGCACAACTATCAACAGTTTCTCCTAGCAGGAATGTTGAGCGATTCATCCTTACCCTTTGAGGAGTTCTGAATTATTGAAGTGCAGAGGATCTTCTGCTGGGAAAGGTTGGAATTCCCCACAGTCCTCTTGCTGGGGATGGTTTAATCAAACAGGCTGTTTACATTCTGTGTCTCAGCAGAGGCAAAGCTCAAACAGCAGTGGTCTTCAACTGGACGCCGTAGCACTGGGGGTTTATTTTGTTTTGTTTTAAACAACAGCATACCACCAGTTTTACTGGGAAATGGCCATCTGCAAACACCTGCAGGCTCCACGGAACAGGCCAGAGAGGGGAGCAACAGCAGCTGCGTCTCACAGAGGCAAAATGAGACAGCAAGGGGGCTGTGTTTCTTCTCCAGAGGTTTCTGCAGGGCTAGGATTTGGCAGCAAAGGTGAGCTGGGAGCACTTGCACTCCTGGAGGAAGAGACCTCGCAGTAGGAGGAGGCTGAATGTTGGTCCCAACTCTTCACTGAGCCTCAAACACTGATGCTAGAGGCAGAAAAGCAAAAGCCTTTTTGCCAAAACCTTGTGTTTTGCCTCACACTGTGAAGGCCAAACTGTTCCATGAACAGTTTCTGTGCTCTCAGACTTAAGAGGGCTCAGACTGAATGAATTGGGAGTTGTGTATTCCATGAGTGAGAGGGAAGAAGGAGATGAGATTAGGACAGCTCTTCCTACCACCGCCCATCTCTCCCCTCCCTCAGGAGGAACATCTTTTGCACCTACAGCAACAAACCAACACTTTATTGCATTTCTGTGCATCCAAAATTGGCCACAAAACTTGAGTCAAGATTTTAACTAGTGTTCAGATACTTTCTTTTTTTCCTCCTCTTCGGTATATTCTGGAAGTGATGTATTTCCGCTCCCCACGCGCAGGATCCTCTGTGCATCACTGAGGAGGACGCACGTAAGTAGGCAGCGTGGCCAGCATTCTTCCAAACCCCAGCAATCCAACCAGCTGTTCAGCAGGGCTGTTACTTACTGAGAGCTGTCAATGTGTTCAACACATGGTGTCCTCTGCCCTGTCGAGCCAACAAGCCTGGCTTTTATGGCTTTCTCTGACACTTGTCACACACTGGTGACAGGACAAGCTGGAACAAGCACATGGGTTTATTTGAACATTATTCTAGAAGGGCATTGCAGCAAGATGTCCTGTAAGGAAAGGAGAGACAGAGACCAGTTGGCAGAGGAGAAAACAGAGGCTGTTGCAAAGGGTAGAGGTTTCTTTTTGGCTGGTGCTTTCGGAAAGAGAACAGAGATTTCCTTCAGTGATAAATTAGATGCTTGGGGAGAAAGAAAGGGTGTTTGTTTCAGCAGTGATGCAACTCCTGTGTGAGAGAAGCAGACTCCCTCTCCTGCTAATTCCAGCTGCTGGCTCTGTGGCAGAGTGGAAGTGCGCAGGTTGCTCTGGGGTTTTAGTTGCTGCTCTGCAATTGCTGCGAGGTGCCTTCAGCTCTGTCCTTTTCCATCTCCGAAGGTGGGATAGTGGCTCTGAGCAGCCTGCAGAGAGATGCTGTTTGTGAGGGTGAGGAAATGTCATTAGTGCAGTGCTTCATGAGTGGAGCTGTAAATGACAAATGCCACTCCTTTGCACCAACAGGTTGGAATGCTCAGCCGAGGAGCTCTGTTGGCCAGGGTCGTGCTGGGTTCCTGTGCTGCTGTAAAGGGAAGACTGAGGCTGTGGAATGCCAAAGACACAGAAAGACAGGGGCACATCTTGCCAATCTCCTACTTATCTATTTGTCCCATCTTTTCTCTCTTGACTTGTGTAAGCTCGTATTCATGAGTATCACAGGTATTTATTTTCCCCCACTGAAAAACAGAGCTGCTGCCTGAACAGTGTGACTCTGGCCACATTCCCCCCTATTCGGCACAATGCAATCTTGGCTCTTTACTGGTTAATATTTTCTGTCAACAACCTGCAAGAAAACAAAATCAGTGCTGATAAAATTTGCAGATGTTGCAGAGTGCAGGGAGTGGTAAACAATGACCAGAACAGGACTCTCAGTTGGGTGTTTTCAAAAGCTGAGAACACGCAAACTATGCATTAGAGTAAAGCCAAACGTGAAGTCATTCATATAGAGAGAGGGAAGGCAGGTCACACACAAAGGATGGATGAGGAGAAAGGATCTTTCACCTGGAAGCTGAATGTGGAGCAGCAACTGCCTGTTGGAATAGATAAAGCATGTAAATGTGAGCTGCCAAGGCGAGGCTCTGGCCAAAGGTTTGCAGTCATTGTTGGCTGGGTAAACAAGGAGATATTGAATGGGGCTGGGGAGGTTGTGTTACCCCTGTAATGACACTGCAGGAGCTGCTGCCAAAGCACTTTGTCCCATTCTGGTGCCCGCAGTTTAAGAAGGATATGGCATGGGAGAGGGTTTGGAGAGAAAACAATTAGCAGTGACACTAATTATATGGTTTGTAACAAGTCTTGAATTGTTGGACTCAAGATTAGGAGGTGACTTGATCACCATGATCTTTAAATGTGTGTTTTGGGGGTATTAAACTGATAATTGGGGGTTGGAAATTAATAATAGAGGATATGAGTAAATCGAATTGATCCAATGGAGACTAAGCAACTTTAGAACAGATTATTTTAGCAGTGTTTTAGCCCTGTGAGTAGTCAGTAATTGAAAAACCTTTCTGAGTAGAATGGTGGAATATCTGTCACCATAGCTTTCAATGTAGAACTAATTATTTTTCCAAACTACAAGGTCTTTAAAGAGGAATTAATTCAGTGGTCATCCATATTGTGTCTAAGAACTTCTAATGTAAGAGTATTCTGGGTTTTTCAGCTGTTCCCGGAAAAGGCAACAATAAAGCACAAGCAGCACTAAAATGCCAATTTCAAATCTTTTAATTTCTCTCTTTTCAATTTCTGTGGGCTCTCCTTGTTGCTGGTAGGATATTTGTGATCACCACAATAATTCCAGCTCATTGTAGGGTTTCCTCACCATGACTGTAGTTGAATTGTAAGGCTCTGTTTCATATGACATTTTTAATCCTGTTTAGATATTGTCACCTTTTCCCAGAAGGATGTGCTTGACTTCTCCCCTTTGAAACAGTCCAGTGCACTGTCGGAAAACCACCTGAAAATCAAGACTGAAATCTTTTCTCCCTGAAGGTAGTAAGAGTTTTACTGTTGACCTCAATGATCCCAAGAATTTTCCTCCAGAAAATAGACTTTGGGGAACAAAATCAAGGTTTCCCTCTGGAAGCTGGACCATTGACTATGCCAGGACTGTGAAGGCAACACAGCAGACAAACTTTCTTCTTGGAAAATGAAGACGTGGATGAGAAAGCAGAGTATAAACCAGGGGTGACTTTAGCTTGCCATGCCCTTGTGGGTGGTCTGCCTCAGTCTCAGGGCAGAACCGCAGTGCAGGAGGGCATGAAGGATGCTGGAATGACCTATTGCTGTGACTTCAGCTGAGCTGCAAACAGAAAACATTGACCAAAACCCTGTCGAAGGTAATTAGTGTTTTGAGACAGGATTTCGTTTCATTTGATCCATCCCCATCTGGAGACTGTTCCTCAAAACTCAAATTTAAGCCAAGTGCTCCAAATGCCCCAGTCTGCTCCCTCCAAGCCATGTGCACATGTGTATATAGGCCCCTGCACAGAGAAAATCGTGCCTGTACATGGTATTTTGTTAGTCTTCATTGCTCTGCTTCCAAATTTAACCAGAAGTAGAAGGGCTGAAATAACATAAGAAAGGTTGGACATATGATATTTCCTGCTGCTCAGCTAAATACAAAAATTGCCAAAAATCTTCCAAGGTAGCTTGTTTCTTTTACATTTTTCTCCCTGTTCTGCAGACTTGAGAAGGTCAATTACTTTCGAGAAGGATTTGGCTTTGGCAACACTTATGGAAAGCGAAGCAGAATTATGACCTTTTGGAGGTTTGCCATTGCTGTCCCATCTTGTCCTTAAAGAACTAAAGGCTGAATTTTCACAGCTACAGTCTTCGGTTTAATAGGTGTGAATTTGTTTCTGTGCACTTCTAAGACATCATGAGTGTCTGTGTGAGAATTTTCTTTCAGATGTCTATTTATTTGTGCTCACAGATCAAGTGATCACTGGTATTTGTAGAGCAGAAACACAGGCTCAGGTATTTCCAGGAGGAAAATCATACCAAAACAAATGAAATTGGATTCAAACCGAGCAGAATAATAAAGCTCTAAAATTATATACTTAGGTTAGTATGTGGTGACTCCAGCCTATCTGGAATGCATACTATAATAGTTATATCATGTTAGAGAGGCAGGTTTTTTACAGCAGGACGTTTCCTAGAAAGCAGAAATATCTCTGTGGTTTGTCTATGGGTTTGGAACTTGTGTGCAAGTATGGAGCAGGGAATTTGAGGCATGAAATAGTCAGGATTAGTGAAGGCCCAGATCCTTTTCATAAGCGACAGCAGAAAACAGGCACGAGCAGCTCCCTTCTTCCCACTGCTATTGCAACCTTCTCCTCTGTGGATTGTTTTGGAGTCAGTCCTTTGAAGGCTGATAAATGCCTCAGTTGTTTCTATTAGTACAGGAAAGATACAGTCATATGGGAAAGCCAGATGCAATAAGATATTTGAGCCTGGATAAGATCTAAGATATTTTTACAATAAGATGTTTAATTTTTGCGAGGCGAAGGCCTTGCAGGGTATAAATCAGTGTAAATGCACTGGAACTACTCAGTTTTGCACTCACGAAGCGTCTGCCCAAGAATGTTCTCAAAATCCAATTAAATAACTAGAACTGTTTCATGTGGAAATGCCCCTCAATTACAAAGACAAGTCTAAGCTATCATGATGTGATTTTTACAGTCTCCTCGCAGGGTGCCCTAGTTTGCATTCATGGAATTTTTTGTTTTTGTTTTGTTTCTGTAATAATGTGGATGTTGGCCATCTGTCTGATCCTGGAAAGGTTGTAAGGTTGTTCCTGCTCCCCAGGTTCTCTTCCCACTCCCTCATTGATCATAATGTTTGATATAGGTGCCACTAGATTTCCTCCTTTGTTCTCCAGCCCTAACCTCCCCCCTGCAAACACACACGCATTGTGCAATGGTGTACAAGCTCTCCTGGCTGCAGCTGGGAGTAGTAACTGCTCAGCTGGTTCCAGCACTGCCCTAAAGCTGCTGTAAAGGTCAGAGACAAGGGAATTCTAAAAAGCAAAACAAGCTGTGTTGTTGTCCCCCCCTTTAATCCTGGCTGTGTGTTTTGATCAGCACCACAAGCCATCTCGTGTGCAGAGCTCCACTTCTCCCAGCCCTGTGTTTGTGGCCATCCAGGGCAGCGTGTCGGGCGTTTTTCCAGCCCCACTCCGGGCTCGGGCGCTGCCACAGCTGATTGACTTGCACTGCTTGTCAGACACAAAGCACATTTTGAAAGGAAATGCCGTATTGAACTCCCCGTGAGCTGATGGGTATTGTGCACGGTCATCTGATGGCACAGATGTGCCCCTAATAATCCTTCCAGGAGAATATTTCCTCCTGGGATGCTCTGGCCATCTGATCTGCTCTGAGGTATGTTGACCTATCTTGACCCAGTTTATGATCAATTCTCTCTGCCGTTTTCTAAAAGGAGCCCAGAAATATCACTTTATCATTTAGATTGCCTGGAAGTTATGGTACTTACATGTCTGTTCTTTCCACAGAAGATACTCTGTGGTTGCTCTCAAGCAGTAACTCTTACAAAGGGGAGGAAAGCCGTTCAGTGTGAGCAAGAGTAAATTTCTCTGTAGAGCTTTGATAGCTAATCAGTGTTTGGCAAACAGTGCAGGGAGGAAGAGAAAATATGGAAGCAGATGAGACTTGTGTTCCACTAAATGTTGCCGGGTACCTTCATCTGTGTGAGTCTGGTGACCCTTCTGTTGCTGTGCCTTTATCTTAATGTCTTTTTTCTCAGGTTTGTGTGTGCTGTGCAAATGTCTGTGAAGGATGGGTGGTTTCCATGCATTCCTCCTGATGTGTTTTTTGCAACACCTGCTATTCAAGTGGGAATGGTTTTGGTGCTGGGTTTCTCTGGAGGTGAATCAGCTGCCTCGGCTACAATGGGAGGGTTAATTTGTAATCTGGTTCTGCTGAGCAGTGAGCAGAGATAAGCTTGGGAATTCAGAGGTGTGTGAAGATCTGTTGCAGCCAAACCAACAAACTTACTGGGGGCTTTCCACTCCTGGTACTTGAAGGGGATCTGGGTATTCATAAACACTAAACTCAACTTTTTAATAAGTGGGCTACACTAGAGTGTCTAAAATTGGCAGCCAAAAACCTGAATTCTTGTCTGAATCAAGCTGGATGCAAAGTCTCCTGTACTTGTGATATACAGCAGTGATTCCCTGATAGAACATCAGAGTTTGACTTTAAACAGGATCCAGGAGAAGACCTGTTCACTGTTCTGTGCCTGCATGTGTTGAAATCATCTCTAATAACATGGACACATACTGGTTTTCCAAGCTTCATCCAAAAACATTCAGTTGCTTCTAAGAACAAGGCATAGGAAATAAATAGTTTTGCAGATATTACAATATCCTTACCCTTGTCTGGAATGTTCCCGTGATCCCAGACTTCATAGCCGGGACTGAAGTTTGACCCTTGTGAAGGATGT
Source organism: Erpornis zantholeuca (assembly GCA_013400515.1). Classification (NCBI taxonomy): domain Eukaryota; kingdom Metazoa; phylum Chordata; class Aves; order Passeriformes; family Timaliidae; genus Erpornis; species Erpornis zantholeuca. The sequence continues at coordinate 275,664 of VZTN01035313.1, read as the reverse complement.
GCATTTTTCTGTCCATCTAAAAGGCCGCCTAAAGCTGGTTATTAGATCATAAACAGTTTATTCACCAAGCACCAGTCTCCACTGGTGCTGCAGCTTTGTTGTGAAATGCTTAAGGAGATCTAGATAAGGAGCAAACCTTCCCGTGTCCCTTGTTTACGCTGAGGCTGTGGAGAAGGAGCCCTTGGAAAAGCCATACCCAGCCCAAGGCTGGCCCTGTTATAACACTGCAAGGACTCAGCTCCTCCTCTGCCCTGTGGTTACAGTGCTGTGTGTTCACTTACACCTCAAAACCCTCACAATCTGTAATTTCTCACTAAGCCCAGCCTACCAGATGTATTTGCAGTAAGCTCTTCTATACTGTTAGCGGGTGTGTTCCCACAATGGGCTCAGCGGAGTGTCACTAATATGATTGTCCATGCCAGTGGCTGCTCTCTTGCAGCCCACATGATTCTGTTATCAAAAGGGAAGGATTTATGTAATGTTCATAACTAACCAGCCACCACAAATTCATGTCTTGCTGTTGTAGTCATTCTCACCTCCGTGTTTTCAGACTTCAAGGTATCTCACTGAGCAACTGGGAACTGCCAGGCACATCTCATGAGTGACTGGGAATTTGAGAAACAGTACAGAATATACGCTTAATTTGATGCTAAATTACACTGCTATAAAGATTTTGATATTGAAGAGCCTTGGGCTAAATTCGCAATGTTAATTAGGCATGGCTGTATTAGACTCTGTATTTCTACACAACGAAGTTCTTGTCTTTCATGGCAGAACAAGAAAAACTCCGTCCTTCTGTCTCAGATCTGAATCCTCTGGAATAGCTCGTAAATGATAATATCTGGTGTGAATTCAGCTAGATTGATAGCAGCAGCAAACATCTCCTTTTTGCTCTTTAAGTAGTACACAGCCACCTGAGCAAGCCTCAGGTGGTTTTCTTGAACAGCTCCTTGTCTCAAGGGGTGACCTCAGGAGGCCTCTTAGCTGTGTTGGAAATGGTATAGACAGAGATGTTTCCTTAAGTACTCTGGACTTTGAATTATTTAACTACTGTGGAAGGAAGTGGGGGCTGGGGGAAGCACGGCAAAGGAAAGGAGAGATTATTTCTCCCCTTTGTAAAACTGTATTGGGTTCAACGTCATACCATGAAATATCCAGTGCAGAACTCAAGAACTGCTCCAGTGGATCTTCACTGACTTATCCAATTGCATGGAACATGGGGATACTTAACCCAAATCTGTCGGTTTTAATTATTTTCCTCTGGACAGATAAAAGCTTTCTATAGGTTCCTGTAGAATATTTGCTCTTTCAAGCGTTCTTCTGCGCTTTGATACTAAACGATTAAAGCGTGCTAAAGAAAAAACAGCCCCAACCTTTAGCTCCCTGTTCTTGGGCCCCCTGACTGCAGCTTTGATTGTTGACCTAAATTCCCCTTTCATAACTGAGTCCTGTCACCTCTGGTTGGAGTCTCCCAGCAAAACAGGCACGGCCAACTTTCAGAAGTGCCGGGCACTGTTTTCCGTTCCGCCTCGTGCAGCTCTGACGGCTCCCCAGCACCTGATGTGTTCAAAGCCAAACTGACCTCCCTCTTCCCCTTCACCCTCCTCACCCTCCTGGAAATGAAACCATAACAAGGGGTTTTTTTAGTTTTACTTTTTCCCTTTCCTCTCTCCCTCCCCGCCACTTCCCATTGCTCAGCAAAGGGAGGGAACTTTTCCTGCACAAAGAATGAAATTCTTCGTTCTGTGGCTTGGTTGGTTGCTGCAAAGATTGCTGTTATCCAGACACAAGAAATGGCACTGAAGTGAGAGAGGGAGGCCCTGGAGTATGTTATTTGTAAGATTACACTGGGTTACAGCAGCTTGCATGGGCTACTCCAGCCTTTCTTCTGTCCAGCTCTGCCCACAGAGGGCTACTTCTGGCTCCAGCAGCCTCCATCTGTGGGTTCCTGCTCCTCTGCTCCCATCCCAGTTACAGCAGTGCCTCCTGTCCTCACCCAGGACTGTCTCCCACAAGTTCAGCAGCTGTTCTATGCTGTGCTTACACTGCCAAACCGTGCCCAGTGCTCAGGGCCCACATGAAGATGTGGCTTTTTCAGTCCCCAGAGAAGTCCTGCAAACAAAGTGGGTCATAAATGCTGGCATTGGTTAGGGGGTCCTGGAAGAGGTCAGATGAACAGTGATGGTGGAGCTGTTGTGGGTCAGTAACCAGAGAACTGAGATTTCACTTGTAAAAGAAAAGAGGGAGATGGTATTAGTGTATTTCCCATTTTCCACATTTGGCTTTTGGCTGCTGCAGTTGAATTTTCCAGCTTTCCCCACTCTTTCGATGCCTACGAATTTACTTTTCCTATAAGGGGCAAACCTCATGGGACTGGAAGAAGCCTTGTGGGCCACTGAAGTCTGTTTCTGGCCAAGCATAAAGGAATGTGGCATCTTCCTCTGTTCATGCACTTCACCAGAGTCCTCTGAGAAGTGACTCACTCCTTTGTGGGGAAGGGAAGCTACCAGTGCCTCTTGCTGGAAAGCTGAACTAGCACCTCTTTTATTTTTTATTTTTTTTTTAATTAAATATAAAATTCCATTTCAATCCCTTGGGCTTTAAGGAACAAGAGCTTTACAAGGAAAAAATCATTCAGACGAAGGAGTAAGGAGGGCTGTCAGTGTTCTCCTCAGCTGGAGTTCCATCCCTTTCTAGCAACTCAGGGCAAGCAGAAGTGAAGAAAACTGTTTGCTGCTGTATGAAACTTGTACATATTTTTTTAATCTAATTGCTGTGGGGAAAACAAACATCAGTTTTATTTCACACCATTTCTTGGCCCAGAAACTTCAGGCACATTCGCCAAATTGTGGTTTTGCAGTCATTGGCTTAAGTCTCATTTACCATGAGGCCTCTTTAGTTGGTAAAGAGATATTAAGTAGCTAAAAATGTCCTTTACCACATTATTGTAAAGAATTCTCAGTGTAAATGAGAATCTAAACTTTGTATATTTTTCATGTAAATGTTCGTTGTGGTCACAGCCGACTTCAAATTTGGAGTGTCAAACATTATGTGGGGTGATTTAGCTTAAAACCAGCCTTGTTTGGGGTAAAAGAGGCCTCTTCTTGTTTAAAATGTTCTTAATTATGTCTGAGAAATAACTCATGGCTATGGAACCTTTTACTAAATTGAAATAAATTGTGAAAACATCAAATTATTCCGTTTTCAGAAGTTCTGGCAATTATTTCACATGTCCCTCTTCCAATGGCTTTGCCCTTATTAGTTGTCATAGAAGAAGTAATAAATTCTTTTATTATGACATCCAGTGTCCCAGCAGAAATTAGTTTCATTGTGCTGGGGACAAAACGGAAAAGTGACACTCCCTTAGCCGTAGGATCCTCAGTCCAAAGCCAAAAGCAAAGTGAAGGATTGGGAAAATAGGTGAAGCATTCAAGCAGAAGAGGGTCATAAAGAACTGGTACAACTTGCAAGAGGGTTGGGTTTCTTATCCCAGCACAAGGGAGTGTGGGTTTCTTGTCCCTTTTTTTTTTTTTTATACATTTTTTCCTTTCTCTTAAGAATAAAACAACTCTTGCTGCTGAAAGGCTCGTGCTCAATCCATCTTTTCATCAAGAGTTGGATGTCTGCAATAGTAAAAGTTTGAGAAAAGAATACTGTACGTGGCATAAGGATTCAGTAATGACCTTTGCCCTAAACTAGAAAATGCAAGGAACTGGAATAGTAGAGTGTTTTAGCTGAGCAGCTTTCATACTGATGTGTTCAGTGGTGTCCCTATTGTCGCTGGACTTTTTTTTTCTCTTTCTGCCCTCCTTTGGCTCCCTGTAAATCATGAATTGGTGGCAGCTGTTTGAGCCCAACTCAAGACACATTGCGTCACATCAGGGTTTAAGGGCTCAAAGGCAAGGGAGGGTTGCTACTATTCTGTAGTATTCCTCCAGCAGCTCCTCTTGCTCAGCCGAGGTCAATCACCAGCATCACGCAGCTCTTCAGAGAGATGAAGTTGTTCTTTAAATGCTGGCTGGGAAACTGGATTTCCCTCCCACAATAATTTATTCGTTCTTTGGGGGAATATTTCTAGCCCTGGTCAGGGTAAAAGGCAAAAATTCTTGACCCTTAAAACTGTATGGTGGACTTTCCTGGAACTGGGGACTTGTTCCAGGACTTCCAGCTGTCCATCCAGCCATGGGGATCTTGGATGCCTGAAGAAACAGGTGGAGCAGCTTCTGTGTGTGCAGCTGCTTTGTGATCCACAAACCTGGAGGGTTTGGTCACTGGATGGCAAAGGAGACCGGAGATGGTGGGGATTGTGGCAGGGATGAGTTGTCCTTCTGTGCCTCAGTCAAAACAGCCCAGGGAGTCCCTGGGGTTCCCCTGGCCATGCAGATTCTCAGAGGGATTTGTTGGGACAAGCCCACTTCTGCATCACTTTTTCTTCCCTCACCATGTTGGCATTTCTTGGCAGGGAAAAACTCTCTTACAAAATGCCTGATCAGCTCTAATGGTCTTATTACAATAAGCTGAGATTTTTATGATTTATTTGGGAGAGGGACTTGTCTTGCCAGCTGTCTTCTTATTCATTGCAGTATTATCCACCCACTATCGTTGGACAATACCTTCATTTGAGATACATAAAAATACAGACTTTTATGGGCTCTCATCCATCTGAAAATGAATACTTTGTAAAAGTATTTATTCCATAAAGAAAAACTTAAAAACGCTTCAAAAACAGACTCCAGAAGGTTATTGGTAGCTTTGGCTCTCATATCACAAGTTCCTCGGGAAAATATCCATCCCAGCAAATGTCTCTTTTTTTTTTTTTTTTTAGCACATTTGTTTTTTCCTTGCCTGGTTCTCCTCCTCTCCTTTCTCGTGATCAGAAGTAGCAGTATAAACCAGGAGCTGGTCTTGAAAAGGTTTTGAACTGAGTGCGCCCTACAGATGAATAAACACATTACCTTCCGAACCCTGGGATCTCTCTTCCAAAGGAAACAGGAAAAGGGAGAGCTCAGAGTCCCTAGCAAAATACCAGCGTGCAGAAAAAAGGCCCGTTTAAATGTTTTTAACTTTCCCATCAGAAGAGTTTTTTTACAGGGGGAGGAGGTGGAGAGGGGCAGGGTGTGAGGAGAAGGGGGGAAGGTGGGTGCTGGGAGAGGGGAGGAAAAATACAGTGAAGGCTCCTGTAACCTTTGCTCTGTTGATACTAGACAAGACTGCACTGTTAATGAGTGATTGTTAACAGATGGCTCTTGAGCAACTTAGTCAGAAGCAGAAGATGTTATTTGGTTGTAGTGAGGGGAGGGTGAGGGTGCAGGGGTGAGGTAAGGGGATATTTAGTCTTTTCACGAGGACTGAACTGTCAGAGATTTATGATTTTCCTTTAGGGTTTTGGAAGTGGAGGCTCTGGGGAAGGATTGTTTTCTATGTGCTGATAGTAGAAAAGCCATTTGGTGCTGAAAGCTCCAATGATTTTGTTTTTGGTTGAGGGGTGTTCCTGCAGCCCTTGGCCTTTGAGAACTGAAGGATGGAAATGTCTGTCTTTAACTTGCCGAGCCTTGTGTCCCAAAGTGGGGAGGAGTGGGCTCTGACCACTGCTTGGAGCTGTCTGAGGGCTGCTTCAGAGAGCTCTAAGTATGGATCCATGTTTTGACCGGGAGAGAAATTATTCCTCGGTGCAGTGAGTTGTTAGGAGGTGTTCCTGCGAGAGGGCAGGAATCTTTCTGAAGGTCTGTTTCCTGTGGATGTCCATCTGTGTCTGTGTCTTGTCCTTTCCCAGTGTGGTGTATACCAGTGTATGCCATGTGCATACTGGTTTTTATTGGGTATGACTTTGAAGGCAGCCTGGACACGTCCCGTTCACTCTCTGTAGGATTTGTGTGCTTGAACTCATCAAGATGACTGCAGGTTCTCAGTGTTTCTTTCTCAAAGTGTGCAGAATTTATATTTTGTCTTTATTTCCCTTCTGAACCTTATTAGATACAGGGTTCAGGGGTATGATGGATGAGTGACGTTAGCAGGGATTGGTCCTCAAGAGTGTTTTTGTTTTCAACCACCAAGGAATGGCTTGAGGGAAGGGAAGAACCAAATGCACAGTCCAACATCTTGCTGATAAGAATTTGCAGAAAAGTTCTGGGCTTTGGTCAGGAAAGGGGAATCCCATTTGTACACGCCACTGGCAAATCTTTACCTTTAATAGCAAGCCTTGACATGACCTCCCACAATGGTGCACTAGATGATTTAAAGTCTTCTTTGTGCACTAACTGTCTAGCAGATGTAGGTGAGTGTGTGTATATACATTTAGAGAGATATATTTACACAACGTTAAGACTAATGCCTTCATTCTGTCATCCTTATTTATTCATATTTCTCTTTTGGGGGCACATAGGACTGTATGACAAATGTTCTTACACCTCCCGTGACCGAGGCTGGGTCCTGGGGATTAACACCGTCAGTGACCAGGGGAACAGAGACCCCCGCTATTTCTTCTCCCTGAAGACGGACCGTGCCCGCAAAGTCACCACCATCGCAGCACATCGCAGCTACCTCCCCAACCAGTGGGTGCACCTGGCTGCCACCTACGACGGGCGCCTGATGAGACTCTACGTGAACGGTGCCCAGGTGGCCACAAGCGGGGAGCAAGTGGGCAGCATCTTCAGTCTGCTGACCTTGAAGTGCAAGGTGCTCATGCTGGGAGGAAACGCCCTGAACCAGAACTATCGGGGTTACGTGGAGCACTTCAGCCTCTGGAGGACAGCCCGGTCTCAAAAGGAGATCTTGTTGGACATGGAGCAGGCGATTCACAGGCAAGACACGCCCCTACCTCAGCTCGTTCTTCAAGACAGTTTACTGAATGTGAAAAGCACCTGGTCTCCCATGAAGGATGGCAGCAGCCCTCAGACCAAGTTCAGCTACCACCACGGCTATTTGCTGGACACCAGCCTGGACCCTCCTCTCTGCGGACAGACGGTGTGTGACAACACCGACGTCATCGCCAGCTACAACAAACTGCCCAGGTTCCGCCGCAACAAAACCGTGCGCTACCGCGTGGTGAACCTGTACGACGACAAACACCAGAACCCCACCGTCAGCCAGCAGCAGATCGAGTTCCAGCACCAGCACCTGAACGAGGCATTCAGCCGCTACAACATCACCTGGGAGCTGGAGGTGCTGGAGGTGAAGAACTCTTCCCTTCGCCACCGGCTCATCCTGGCCAACTGCGACATCAGCAAGATTGGGGACGAGAACTGTGACCCCGAGTGCAACCACACCCTGACGGGGTACGACGGCGGGGACTGCCGGCACGTCCGCCACACCTTCTTCAACAAGAAGAAGCAGAACGGGGTGTGTGACATGGATTGTAATTATGAGAGGTACAACTTCGATGGCGGGGAGTGCTGCAACCCAGAGATAACAGAAGTCACCAAGACCTGCTTTGACCCATATTCTCCTTACAGGTAGGCAATTTCTTTTAATGATCTTATTGATGAATATCTGTTTAGGTGTTGATCAGCCTGCTGGCTGCTGAACCCTTTCGTTGTTGCTATTATGGGCTTTGGAGTTTGATGAATTTATTTTTCCTTCATTATTTGGCTCACATTGCAGTTCTCCAAATGCAATCTCAGTAATGGTCTCAGCAGTGTCTTACCCCTGAACTGGTATTCTCCAGCCAGGCAAAAGAAAATCTGTGCTAAAGACTGAAGGAGCCAATTCTGAGAGACCCATTAGTTGTTGGCTATGAGCAGCATATTGTAACAGTGCACAGTTTATTTTAACTCCAGACTCCTAGGAGTGGGGATTGGATGTCAGAGAAAGCTCATGTGTATTTGGAGAGGGAAAAGGCTCTGGGGCATGAAACAGAACATGAATACTCTTAGGTACACTCTAATTCTGTAGCACTCCTTTGAAGGCAGGCAGGTAATTCCATACTCTTACTGCTGTGCACAGCTCTCTGTAGGCACTGCTGTGGAGGGGCAGCTGCCTCTGGGGGTTGTGAGGAGGGAGGTGGGTACCAGGTTCCTGTTGCACACACTGGGTGGGTAATGAAACTCTTCTGTGCCCCTTTCTACATATAAGTGAAAACAGGGGTAATGCCTCTTCATTGCATGGCAGCTTTCTCTGGGTGGGTGTGAGCTCATAAAATCTTCAGCTCCTTAGCTAAGGCTTGCCTGGGCTGCAGTTTGAGGAGTGGCATCCTTGAATAACTCTCATGAGGTGGGTACCACGTTCCTACAGTTACTCCGAATTCAGAGAAATTAAACATAGTTTAAGTAATAAATTGTTTCTTGCAAATGAGTTAGAAATCTAAGCACAGAAAAGATGAAGGTTAAAGCTGAAATTCTGTTGTCTGCATTCCATGTTACAGCTTTTTTAGGAATTCATGGAGCCATGGAGGGGAAACTTCTAAATGGTCAGAACACCCTAAGGTTCAGATTAAGAAGGAAAGTAGGAGCTCTGCAGAAGTCCCTTCCATTGCAGCAATTCAGGCTATATTTATAGCTTCCTTAATAGACAGAAGTTTTTAAACAACATTATCAGCTCTACTGGAGCTTTAAATACACATAATTAAGTTGGAAAGAAAAGCCAATTTTTTTTTTACTTCAGTGAGGTTGTTGTTTAAAAAATCCTTCTAGCTCAGTTTGACTTCAGTTAGTTACCAGTGAACAAAGCTCAAATGAGGAAATACTTTAAATATTAATGCTTGAAAACATTGAAAGGAAAAATACCAATTTTTAATAATGTTCAAATGAAGAGGAACTCAACTAAGCAAATATCATCAAAGGCATAATGCAAATTGGATTGTTTTAACACTGTAGTTCTGAGAACTCGAGGTGTTAGTTATAGCAACTAGTACAATTTTTATGAAAAAAATACATTATTTTTAATCTGATAGTACCCTTTTATCACTTGCTCTGTGACCAGCATAATTCCCATATAAAATAAAACAAGAAAAACCTTGTAAATTATAGTTCACAGATTTAAGGCCACATCTTAATGTTATTCTGAGGTACAGAAATGTTACTATTTCAAATGAAGCCTTTTTGCTGCACAGACTGTGCTTGCACAAGCCCAAGCAAGACACTTGAGTTCCAAAATTTGCAGTTACCTTAGCACCGTGTAGTTGCTTTTCGTGCAAAGATTTATGCTCCTTTTGGAGACAACCACCTCGCTGAGCTTGTCTGGAGGATTTACATCTCATGGCCTTGAGCTCACACATCATCTACAGGTTCATTTTGACTTGAGAAAAACCTCCTCTTGATCTGAAATAGTGAAGGAGGCCTGAGGATCCTCTTCTGCAGCCCAGAGCTTCAGGATGCTCCAGAGAAAACCCAGAGATGCTCCAAAGTTGGGGATTTTTTGTAACAGATATATTCAATTTATTTATCTTTGCACAGACATTGTGATGCAGCATTGATTACTGGCAATGAAACCACAGAGGGCAGTAGGAGAAATTCCATCTCTCTGGCCCTTTTTTTGGTGGCTGATGAGCTTTGTCTGAGCTCAAACTCACTGCTATGGTGGATGTTTGCACTCAGTAAGGCAAAATAGAGCAGCTAGGTCTGTGGACTTATCACTGAAGTTTGTAAACCTGGCTTACAGTGATTTGGGTATTTAGGTTAAGAAATACAGGTTTAGGGCAAGGATTTTGGCAGCAAAGACTTTACTGACTACAAAGGCAAAGATTCAAACCCCATGCTTGACTTTGATATTGCTGTCAGTACCATTCCCTGAGAGACAGATTTCCATGTCAGTCAGTGATTAAAAGTCAAAATCTGGCTGGCACCATCCAGGCTCATTTTGCATCCCCAGCCCCTCTTGTCATTGCCTCCACTGACCAAGAGTCCTCAGTCCCCTCTAGGGCAGGCCTTGCACCACAGCAGTGAAGACCTTGCAGCCATGGACATCTCACATCTCGTTTCAGGTATTTCCTCTGTCAAAGTTCAGTCCAAAAATAGCAGAAGAAAGGGAAAAGATCCTTCATTCTGGTGAGGAAAGGGATGGAAGTAAGAAAGATGAAATGGCACCAATAAAGAGTTTCCTGAACTTTATTTGTAAAGACTTTTCAGAGTCTTCCTTGGTACTGGGCTCTGTTCCTTCCACACCCTCAGCAGCAGCAGTTGCAGCCAGCTGTTCACCAAGCAGAGCTTATTCGTTAAATACTTCTGTCCTCTGGAACCAACCAAAAGTGCTAATGCTTGATTAATGCTGTAATAAACAGGAACCCTCCTCAGTGCCTCTTTATCCCCAAAAGATGACATATCTGTTCCCAGCCACTCTCCTTCTGCTGACTGTGAGTCCCAGTCCATGAAGCTCCAGCCTGGGACAGAGTTGCTCTGAGCCTTGATACAAAAACCACTTTGGGTGCTTTGTGACTAAGTGATCCTGCTGGAACAATTCCAAGACACCTCTGATCTGTGTTACAATTCTCTTGTGATCCTTTTGGGCGCCTTGGACAAAGGGCTCAGGTACTTTGATGGTGTCATTCAGTCACTGTGGTGGTGCAGCTGTGGTGGCTTCAGAGCTGATCCCAGCAGCACTGCTGGTTGGTTTCTCTTCTGCCTGTCCTTGTGGCACCTCTCCAAAAATATTTAACTCCGAAAAGCTAATGTTCTGTGCCACAGTGAGGTGGCAGAGATTTAAGCACATTTAAGTTTGGCAGAGAGACAGCACTGAGAATGGGGACCCTGCTCTCAGAGCTGCTCAGCAGAAAAGCCATAAACATTGTGGTACCAACTAGATCGTCTCTCCTCTCTTTTATTAGCCTGCAGGGAAAAAACAAAGGACTGGTTATCATTAGCCACACAGCAGGCTTTATCCAAGAATATCTGCCTCACTTCTTTTTATTAATTTCATGAGAGTGGGACAAAATGTATTTTTTCCCAGCAGAAGGTTTACAAATATTGTTCTGCTTTTCTGCAATTCCGGGAAATTAGAACATGCTAAGATCATACAGTCTGGCCCAATACAAAGGGAAGGAGCACGAATAAACACCCTTGCCAGAAAGACTTATTCTTTGTATTATTTGGTATATTGCTGGTTACAAAACAGGGAAGGCTTTGAGCTCATGACACCTACCATGGCTGCTTTCCAAAGAACTTGAAAGAAGCAGCAAGGGATCATAGGAAATCATGCTCGGTAAATGCCATTTGATGTGGTGAGTTCTTGCACCATCCTATGGTTAACTGAGACGTTCCTTTTATGTAATATTGGGCTTGCACATCAGGCTTCACCACAGGATTTCATGGACAGATAAGGAAGCCCTCCCCTCGGTGCCTTCTTAGGAAAATGCTGATGAAATTCCTGAGGCAGTAAAAGTACTGGAGTCTCTTCAAACTCCCTCGATCCATATGGCCTACCAAATACTTGCTGGAAGTCCCCCCAGAATGACTGACCTGGGGACAGGCTTTGTCAACACCCACACATGTGCCCCGGAGGCTCCCAGAGCCTCAGCTAGGGGCAGAATGAGCTGTACAAGCTCTGGTCCACTCCCAGCAAACTCAGGTTGGCACCAAACCAAGGAGTCATAGAACCACACAATGACTTGGGTTGGAAGGAACCTTAAAGATCATCCAGCTCCAACTCCTCTCAGAGCTGGAGGCCAGTGCCCTGCTGATCCCTCCCTCTTGGGTGTCCTTTTCCAGCACTCGTGTTGCACAGTTCAGCTCTGTTCATATCATGTCACATCAGGGTTAAGGGCACTGGCACATTCCAGGCATACGTAAATTAGACTCAAAATACATGTGTGACACATTGGTAGGAATTTCCATGGTGGTTTGGAGCAGCGGTGGGCGTGACAGAGCTGTGTGTGAACACACTGGGCTGAGGCTTGTGGGCCAAACTAGCATCAGGAAGAGGAGGTGGTGGCTAATGCATAGCCCAGGGCAGCCTCAGACAGGTGAATGAGCTGCACTTCAGGGCTCTTCCACAGAGTATCAGATCAACCTCTTTTCCTCCTCTTCTGCTGGAAATCTCTTCATGAAGCATACTTGAAAAATGTGGTCAGTTTAATCTGGAGGAGGGAGGCACACTGAATGCCCTTTTCCAGGAGCTAGATTTGTAAGAAAAACTCCTTGATTCCCAATAAAGGACTAATTTCCACTTAATCCTAAACACTAAAAAGAACAGAAGAAATTCATCAAAGCTCTTCAGTTCCGGGAGCTTGAGAACTTAATCCCCTGCCTCGAAGAGACCATTGTGCAGCTCTTGACATCAAGGATTCCTGCATTCACACAGGTATCAGACAGACATATAGCAAATACCTGAGGTTTTGTCTAGGGATTCAGTGTTAAATGTCCAGTTCTTTAATTAGCAGCTCCAGGGCTGTTTAGAAGGCGAAGAGTAATGCTGTCAAGGATGGAGCTGTTGTATCTTGGTAGTTGTCACCCAAAAGCCGAGTCCCAACAGGAAATCCTCTGTTCTCTCTGTTTATTCTGTCCTCTGTTCCAGATGTCAGGGATGTTAATAAGCTGGGAGGAGTTACATCTGTTCCCATGCTAGCAACTGACATTTATAAGTCTAGTATTGAATTCTGATACAGACAGGACTGCAGTGCTAAAGAAACTATTTCTATACGATTGCACACCCTAGAAACAGTAGGAGTTTGCTCGATTTAGCTTGACCCACAGTCAACTTTTCCAACAGCTTTTTTCAAGAAACATTTTTTCCCCAAGACTCATAGAACTCATGGTTTCTTTCATGGATGTTATCCATTAAGGAAAAAGATCACTGTCTGGTCAAACTGCAGGATGCTTGGGATGAAGGGGGCCTATAAAATCTGTGGAGTAAACTACCAGAGATCATCAAGAATCCTTGTGGGAGACAACAGATTAAAGTATTATTATGCCCCCAGTGCTGATGCAGACCCCTTTGTGTCTGAAACCTGACGTGGAAGATTTGCAAGTGCAAAGTCTGCGTATTTGACAGGGATTGAATTTGCCCCTTGCTGCTGGGCAACACCACATCCTCTGGGACCAGCTGCCCCATGGATGCTTTCCAGCAGCACCTTACCAGCCTCTGGTTAAGCAAAGGAGGTAGAGCTCATCCCCTCCCACGCTCTGCAGTGTGGCCATGTAGATGAGCTGGTTTGTTCCCTTTGCTGATCAATTCAAATTGTGCCATCTCTCCCACAGAGCCACAGTCTGATCGTGTCCAACAGGCCTCTTTCAACTGCTGTGGGGTCCTCCATCAATCCCCCTGGTTTTCTCCTACAGCCATTTGTGTACAGCCTCTCTTCAGCTCTGGTTGTGAGGTGACATTTGTGATTTTAACTAACGGTGGCTGAGACTCCTGTGTAAATTCAGGAGGGTGCACCTCCCACACTGAAAAAATGCAAGTTCTGTGGCAAGCTAAACCAGGTGCAACACTTACATTTGCAATTCCCATTCTCTCCCTCAGTGTTCATTTCTGATATGGATTTAGGTCCAATTCTTGAAAACAAGAGCTGCTCCCTGCGGAAGTACAGAGAAGCCACCTCCACCATGCTCCATTTACAGCACCCATGAACAGGATGCATTTGTCTTTGCCTCTCTCATGGATTGCTGGACTTGGGCAAACAGTACTTCAGTTGGGCTATTTTTGCAGGGAGCTGGGGGAACTGAGTGGATGTCTTGGTTTACCTTCTCTTAACTGAAGTGAATTAATTGTCCCTCAAACACCCCAGGATCAGGAGAACGTGGAGCTGTCCCATCACTTTTGTGCTTGCCCACCACTAAGACACACTTATGCAGAGTGACTGGTGAGGCCAATTTCACAATACATGTGATGTCTTCTCCTTTAGATGTATGTCAAGATGATGCCTGAGGTTTTAACTTTTCTATGTTGCCAGCCCTGCCCTGCCCAGTGTCACTCTGCAGTTCCCTGGAGCTCGTTCAGTGCTGTTCTCTCATGCTCACACACACACAACAAAGCCTCTCCAGCTCTCCAAGGACACCCAGACACTCCTAGGCCCAACAAGAACTGCAAACCACAATCTTGGGGACAGGGGGGCAAGCTTGGGCAAATTCCATCCTTGCCTGGCTTCTGCTTGGGGAATTGATGCTGAGATCCAAGTGGGAAGAACTCGGGAGCTGTCCTTGTCCATGTTGGGATGCACTGAGGCAGGAGCCTCTGGAGCCCAGAGTGTACCTCTGAAGGCCTTTCCAATCAATCCCTCCTTTATTTCTTTATTTTTGTCTGGCCTCTGTTTCTAGGGAACCATTTAAGGCATCAAAGACACCCACTGGAATCATCACATACTCCTAAAACTTTGTTAGTGGGTGATTTGAGGGGGATGGAGAGGCTACAGAGAGATGCTGATCATAATTTCTGTAGAGCTCTGAGGAGATGCAGTGATGCAGAGCCTGGAACAGACCTGTCAGGGCTACTGAGATATGCAGGAACCACTTCAATATTTGCAACGTGCTTGTAAAAGCTGTTCTGTAAAAAAGTGTGACGGTGATAGCCACAGTCACATTTCCTCCCTTAGAGCCAGATTCATTGAGAAGTAGGGTGGATCTATCCCCACCCCACAACACAGCAGCGTGTTTAGCCCAGGAATACAAACCACTGCCGGCAGAAGCAATTCCATGATTGCTGTCCCAGCCCTGGCTGGCGCAGAGCTCCAGGACCCACACACTGGGGAGGAAGATTAGGAGCACATGCTCTGCTGGGGTCAACGAAATCCTGTCCTTTTGTTTCATTCCAAGTAGATTTGAAATTTTGAAGTTTCTCAGGGTAACTCAACTGAAACTACATAGTTCGCGTGTAATTTCAGCACTCCAAATTACCATAAATTTGCAAGAAGTTGTTTTCAGTTTCATTAATAGTGGATGGGTGGCTACACCATCAGAGTGCTTGGTCTCAGCTTCCAGAAGGATCAGGGTGAGCTGCACTGAGGGAACTTCTTGGAGTACTGAAATGCTTGGGGTATGAAACTAATAAACCTCCAAAAAGCCAGGAAATTTGGAGTGAAGGCTGAAACTCCATACCTAGTGCACCCTACTGGGTCTTTGTATTTCAGAACACGTTACATTTGTTCACTGAAATATCTCCAGTATGGAACTCTTTAAGGTGGAGTTTCACCTTTAACTCTGAATTTCCTGGCATGTGTGAGTTTGAAGTACATGCTTAACTTTTCCCCAGTGCTGTTTTTCATTTTTAATTTCCTTTCTCTTTTAAAGGAGGGACCCTGCTAGAAGGACCCCTACTAAAAAGGGACTCCACTGAAACCAAAATTAGAGGGTTTGGCCTAATTTGATCTTTGTGAAATTTTTCAGGAGAATCAGCTTCAGAAATTTTTTTTTCTACCGTTGTTTTAAAGACTCTTGTGGCCAATCCACCCCAGTGAAAAAGATCAATAAAATCCACACCCTGCAGACTAATTATTTTAAAAGATACCCAGATGTTTGAGTATATAAGAAACCTTGGAAACGTAGAATATCTCCTGTAAATTGCAGTTAAAAATCTGGCCATGGGCATTGATAGGGGTGAGTTGCTTGTTGTGAAGTGCCCTATTTCCATTAATTCAGTCATTGCAGAAGCAGCCCATGTTTGCTGTTGACACTTGTTGGGTTACATCAGTGATGGTAAAAGAGTGGAAACAGCAGTGGTTTGGAATGAGAGCAGTGGCAATTACCTGCAATGCTTTTAAAAATAATTTTGGCCCTAGATGTTGAAAAGATGTGTCATCGCTGATTTGTGTGAGGGCAGCTTCAGCGGGCTTGAGTTACAAGGCTTTGGAGAATAAAATTCTTTCTGCTGCCTCGAAATGCATCTTTGGAGCTACACTGCCAGCAGATAATACAGAACAAATTTGCTTCTTGTGCTACTACCTTGTTTTGTCAATAAATTGAGGGCTTCAGCGAGAAGCTGTTGCAGACAGTTTTCCCAGCTCAAGAATCTCTTGGTTGTTCAAATCACTCCCATCAGCTTTGCAAGGAGAATTTCTCTTAGCGAGATGTCCATAGGGAAACTGGAAAAGTGCTGAAGTTATTTGGCACTAGGCTTGTGAGTTCCTTCAGCCTCAGGCCAGGTGTGCTGGGAGTGTGGAGAGCCCCAGCCTGGCTCCCCTTCCCTTCCTTTCCCTACTTGTCCTTGTGATGGCTGTGGCATTGTGCATTTTGCATGGGTAACCCTGAAACTCGGAAGTTCTTGAGGATTTTCAAGAACTTTAGCCCATGCAAATGAAAATTCAAGTTGAAATCCGGGGACAATTCCTGCCAGAGGGAGTCAGGCCCTTTATCACCCACCAGCCAGTCCACGCTGGGACTGGTACCCTGCAGCACCAGAGAGGAGGAGCAATTCCCTGTGTCCTTTGCTAAGCTGAGTATTTCTCATTCTGACACCTAAAAGCACTTTGTCACTTCACCAGGAGACAAGGTTTCTCTCCTTTCTCCCTTTCCAGTATGGCCCCATCAACATCCTTGTGTTGTATTTCCAGCCTCGACTTTGTAATACAGATCACAGCTGGTTGGTTTGAATTTCCCCTGAGTTACCCAGGATGCTGCTGAAAGCACAGGAAGAGCAGAAACGCTTTAATCAGTTAAATCAATCAAAAAAAAAAAAAAAAAAAGGTAGACTAGACCTTAAAATTTACCCTGCGACCTTTGCTACTCTCTGCGATGACGTCTTTGTCCTATACCTTTAAGTGCAGGATTTTACTGGGACTTGGCAGAAGGGTGAAGCGAGGAAGACACGGGAGGGGGTTTGCTGAGTTAAAAAAGGAAAATGTCAGTGAGAAAATGGAAATACCCTGATGTTCTCCAGCCTAGTGCTGGAGCCAGCCTCTCTCTCCCTCTTGCAGGGAAGGGGCTCCTTTTCCATTAGCTTTCCACGGCCGTATTTAATCGGTTTGCTCTGACGTGGAGCCAAGAAAGGGCTTTGCTGTGTGATGCTGGGTCCTGCGTGTGTTCAGGCATCCACAGCTGCTCCCTAGCAAGGGCTGGCTTTGGACTACTGAGGTATTTTTTTATAGCCACAGAGGGCAACTATTAATAGATGAGATTTACCAAAACACAGAGCTACGCGGCGTGGTGTGGAGGGGAAGAGGGAAACCTGTGGGATTTGTGTCAGGAAAATTCCATGTTGAAATTATGCTGGAAGACGCAGTAAAAATGAATATGCCAAGAAAGGGATTTAATCTGTTACTTTGGGCCACGCCAGCATTTCTCCTCCATTAAGGATCTGCCCCATCACATGAAACATGTTGCTGAATTATTTCTTCGGCATTAAACAGCACAAAGTGTACAAAGGATGAAGATAAGACACATAGACACGAAATACCAGCTTTTCTGAGATGTGATTAAATACCAAAAAGGAAGTGTAGGCATTCCTGACCCTGAAGATGTTTCATTTTGATCAGACATGGGATTAGGGGTAAAATGTGAAGAATTCCACATTGTGTGGATGGAAGGAGCTGATCAGGAGATTGCCTCACTGTTTATTGATTCATTTCTAATTTCCATGATATAATGTAATGACTCTGGTGGCCTTGTCAGACTCACAAATTATATTCGTGTATCGAAGTCGACAGGTTTGGGAGCATTGAGCAAAAAGGAGTGAGGCAATTAAAGCTGCTTTTGAAGTCAGAACTCAGACATTGATTGAATATCATAAAATCCAGATGATATCAATTAATAGACCCATCACTGTAATCATCTGCACATTTTTTGTGCACCTTCCAAAGGCACAATGGGGAGTTATGTTCCCAGGCCAAGACTGTTTTAACTGTGGGTATCAAAATCAGCTTTGCACTTTGAAAAGCTTTGCTTTAAGTTGCTTTATGTTTCCTTAATTACTTAATTTGGGGTTTTTAATTGAAAAAGAGACAGGGAGAGATTAACTGATGGCAAATTTCAAGTAAATAAAAAAAATAATATGCTGCACTAATTTAGAGAATGTGGGTAGACATCAGAAAAGCCAGAGCTCAGTTTGGTTCATGTGAGTGTGAGAGAGAATGGAAATACATCCAAGCTATCTGAACTGCTTAGGTTTGCACAACTGGCTGAGAACAATTACAAAACAACATTTATTTTGTGATCTCCTGTTTTCCACAAGCTTGATGATGCTCTATTCCTGTCCTCAATCCCAGGAAATGGATCTGGAGGCAAACACAGGCATGCCTGAGAAATAGTCATAATTGCATAAACTTAAATTATTCAAAACACCTGAATATGTTTGGGCTTGGCATTTCTGGTTAAGGGGTTTTATTTTGCCTTCGTGTTGATTCCTCCCAAAATGTGAGGTGTCACTGTTACTGCACTGAGAGCTGAGGATGAGCATTGGCTATTTGTAGTTGTTGCTCAGTTCCTCAGGGAATGGTTCCTGCCATCTGTTCACTGCAGGTATAGACATGATTGAGAGAATTAAATCTTAAAGTCTTTATAATTGCTGGGGAAAGATAGATCCTTCCACTAGGATTTAGAGCACCAAGTTTAGAGTCTGAAAACAGGAATCTAAATTCATTCACAGTTCGCATCAGGCTTCCCCATCACGCTGTGTTCCTTAACAATCATTCAACATTTCCTATTTTTAAGTACATAATGTTGTTCCAAATGGATGTTATGCTTTCTGCCAGGACTAAGCTGCGTATCCCAAGCTCTTTGAAGTCCACAGAAAGATTGAATTCCCAAAGACCTTGGTCTTTGGCTTGGATCTCCCCATGCAGAGCAGAAGTGAGGTTGGGAGCCTTCCTGCGACCAAGGGCGATAGCTCAGAGGAAAGCTCCTACAGAATAAACTGCACTGGAGTAAGCAGGAGAAGTGTTCTGGGTAAGGATTGATGGCAACACTTCACAGCATTAGGAAAATCGCTTCCCTTTTGCCTTCAGCATTTTTACCACGACTGTGTCAGTGCCAAAACCCAGAACACACTCACTAATTCCTCCAGAATTGATCGGTCATGATAAACTTCCAAACACAGAGTAAAGTGCTTCCGCCAGACACATCAGAGTGTTTCTCCCAGTTTGCCTGGAGAAATCTGCGCTGTTTGATTTCCCTCCCTGAATCCAATTTGATTCAGAAAAGGGTTGGAAGTTCCTGGCTCCCTCCCCATACACTCAGAATTCTTCTGACAGATTTACTTCTGAGGATATATTTATTCTCGTGTTTGTGCTATAAAACGTCCTATTTATAAAAGGTCATTAGACACTGGGATGAGCTGCCCAGGGAGGTGGTGGAGTCACCATGCCTGGAGGTGTTTAAGGAAAGACTGAAGGTGGAATTTAGTTGACAAGGTGGTTATAGGTTGGACTTCATGGTCTCAAAGGTCTTTTCCAACTTAATTGACTCTGATTTTGTCTCAGTTCAGGCTCAAACCTTTAACTATTCTCATCTTGATCAGACACAAAGTTCTTTTTATATCCTCCTGGGAACAATACCTGAAGCATTGCCAGTTTTTGATCTATAAAAGCATCATGAGGAGATAGTCCAGTAGTGCTTCCAGGATGTCTTCTCTTCCTCTACAAGTGAATAAGGCTGGATGCCAGCTTTTGCAAAGTGCTTGGGCTGGCATGGAGTTGTGGAAGTGAGGGAATTCATAACTGTCCCCCTCTGCCTTTGACAGGGAGCTGCAAGACATTTCAAGCTAACAAAGGCTTTTGTAAGTATGGGTTTGTGTAATTCGGGGTCTGTGTGTGGGGACAAAAATGACAACCTGCAGTTTTTGCTGGACCCTTTGCAGAGTTGGTTTTGTAGCCATTGAGATCTTAAGTGCTGTAGAAGTGGTTTGTGACACATCACCAATAAATTACAGGAGCAAACCAGAGCAACAGTTGATGTGTGGTTGAGATGAGCAAACACAGTGACAGAGAGTGCAAATTTATGGGGAAATTGAACTGTGTGGCCTGTCCATAGCATTCGTGCTCAGGGCAAAAGCTGGTCAAGAAATTTGCCATAAAGAGAAATTAGTTTTCCCCCTCCTCGTGCTATCATTTGACAATGGGGAACAGATCTTTGCATTCTCACAGCCCTCTGCGAGAGGTCTGGGTTTGATTCAAGTGGATCCACAGGCTTGTGGTGCCAAAACAGGCAATTTCTGCGCTCGTGTCTGAAGGCCAAATATATGGGTATGATTTCCTATAGTTTACAGTTACATGCTGGATCAGAGCTGTGCGTTTCATAAGCTGCCAGTCCAATTTAGCAGGGTCTTGGGAAATGTGTCCCCCAGGGAAGGCTTACAATCAGCCTTATGTTTTGGGCTGATAGTGCCTGTTTCCTGGTACACACGTTAGCAGATCCATATGTGAGGAAATCCAAACGTCCTTCCATCCAACTTCTGGGCGCTGGCTGGGTCTGCTGCCCACTGCTGATGTTCTGCTGGGTAAATCCTCCAGCTCAGGAACTGTCCATCCTGGGAAGTGCCAATGTACATCAGGGATCTGTGCAGGAGCCGCGGGTCCTGCGCAGGTGTGAAAACCAGAAATTCTGGAAGTTCTCGAGTGTTTGGAAAAGGCACATTTGCATCTTTCCTCCTGCTGCTTGTCTTGGGCTCAGCAGAGAGAAATGAGGGGCAGGAATTCGATGTCAAGGAGTTTGTTGTGTTTGTGGTGTCTGTCACAGACCCTGTTGGCACATTTTGCTTCCCAACAGTCTCCTTGACAAAAGTATGATCTACTACATCTCTCTTTTATTCATTTCTTTCTGTTTTCCTAGAGAGCAAGAGTAGAAATTAAAAAAAAAACCAACATAGTTGGCTTTAGGAAATACACTGTCCACAATATTTTCTTTTTGCAGCTCTGAACTATTTTCACTGCAGGTGTGTTGTTGTTTCTGCCAGATCACCTGGCAATTGACTGTGGATTCTGGGAACTTCAAAGCTAAATGTTCTCATGTAAAATTTCTGTTTCAACGACTGACATTTTCTATTTCCTTGTAATCTCATCATGGCTGGGAAAGAACAAGAGTAACCATTTGTAAGTCTCATAATATTTAGTAGTCCTTTGCATCTGACTATTCAATTTCTTTTTTTTCCTTAAAAAATCTGTTCGAGGCTTCACAGCTGAAGACAAAGATTTATTTTTATGATCCATCAATATTCCCCGAAAAAACTCCCTAGAAACCAAATTGAGAAAAATATCATTCCTTTGTTGTGACAGGGAGAAAAAAAAATCTCATGAACTTTGAAAATGTGAGGCTTCTGTTGCCAGGACTCTTGGTTTCATTGAACTGAAGTCTCCATCACCTGACTGTGTTCTTTGTGATCTCACTTGGGTGTCTCCTACCCTTTTCTACATAAGATGAAAAAAGACGACATTTCAACCAGTCTCACTCGAGTCAGATTTTCATTTCTTTCTCAGAAAATAGGAAGATTAGTATTATCCTAACCATTGATGATCTTCCCACTGCAGCAGGACCAGCTTCCTGCACAGCCCTGCCAGGAGGTTAAGAAAGGAGATTTGGAAGTCCACGAGTTGTAAAAATGAAAACAGAAGAGAAGCGGCATCTCCAAAGCAAAAGGGATGTTTTGCAAGCTGCATATTTGGAGTGGTTATTTTGGCCCATCAACTCCAGAAGGATCTGCAATAAACATGCTAGGTCCTTTGTGATTTTATGCGATTTTATTTTATTTTTTTGTTGATGTCGGCCTGATTCCAAGTTGCTCTTCATTCCAATCTCAATGTATATCTCCCTCCGTGGCATGGGGTTTATGTGCAGGGAGGATTAGTGTCAAAAAGTGAGATGAAAGGAGCGAAGAATTTGATCTTGTTCTATTTTCACCCTGCATTTTTTGCCGTGTGTTAATTAGGGAAGATGCTGAAGGACCAGCTCCTTAAAGTGCCAGCAGCACCAGCAGGGACAGTGCCACGTGTCCCCTCCTGCAGAGCAGGAACTGCTCAGTGCTCCCCACCCTGACCTGTGTGCTGCTTCCTGAAAATCCCAAATATTCCCACACAGGTGACCCACTGAGCCCACCCAGGACCCTGACCCATCCCACTCACAAAAGGTTGCTTCTGCAAGGGCACAGGGTTGTGTCCATGGGGTAATCCCATGCTTTCCTGGGGGAGGGGACACAGAGCAGTTCCCAGTGTTCCACAAGTGCCAATCAAAGTCCAACTGTGGCTCCCACAGGTCACACCAGCAAGGCAAATGTTGGGACAGGCTGCAAATGTGACCTCAAGCCTGACCCAGGATGGAAATGAGGAAGAAAGGCTGGAGTTGAGTGTTAGTATTAGAAACTTTTAGAAAACTTTAATATAGAAGTTGCTCTTAGTCTCATAATTAAAGAAAATTCTGTCCTAAAGTCACAAGTTTCCTCTCCATCTCTCACTTACAGAGGCTCTACCTAACTCTTGCCCCTCTTCAGGGGTGTTATGACAAGGCTGCATTGCGGATCTCTGGTGTTTTCATTAAAAAATCAGGTTTGTCCTGGTGACTGAAACCAAAATATCCCTTACTTGAGATGTTTTGCAGTGTTGTTGTGCCTGTATCTCTCAGTTGCTCTTGAAAGCTTTGGGATAAGAGGTAGTACATACCAAATATTACAACAGTGGCTGCTCCCTCATTGAAAGCAGAGCCTGGTTTATCTGTTTATGAAGTTAATGTGCTCCCTTGTCTTCAGGAATGGTGAGGTTGAGGGATTCAGGAAGGACCAGCTTATTGTAGGGAGCGCTGATGTTCCATCTGTGGAGCACCAGACCTTCAGGACTTTTCTGGAGATTGTAAAATACAAGCCAAAGATTGTAAAATATGAGTGAAGGCTTGTAAAATATGATTAGTGGACACCAGCAGAAAACTTCAAGCATCTGCAACACAGGATGCCACTTATTTAAAAGAAAGATGATCCATATTATCAGAGAACGCAGGCTCAAGGGATAGAGGAGCTAATCCTTGCTGTCAGTTTTCCCATTCAGAAGACAAGGAAAAATATTCTGTTCGCCTATTTCATGACTTCTTCACCCACGGTAAAATTTCTGGAAGGGAGGCCCAGCACAAGGGGTTTTGTCCTGCTTCAGCATCACTTCAGAGGGTGGACGGGGTTTGGAGCAGTGCAGGGCTGGTGTCAGGGCTTTGACCAGAATGGAATTTCTCTCTCCATGTTTAGGAAGCTTTCGGAGGCCCAGAGGGGAAGCAGCGTGCAAGTGCCAAGCAGTACAACTGATAGTTAAAATAAAATTTATACACCTTCCTCTATGAGTTTAAATTCTCCCATGTAGATGAATGAGGTTGGCTGCAGCCAGAAGAGGTTTTCAGGAAATGGCAAAGGAAATCTGCTTTAACAGAACAGGTTCCTGAAGATATCCTTACCCCACTTCTCTCTTTATGGTTTGACTTTTCTCCTTGTTGCAATGGTTCAGGCTGGAGAGCCTGGAAAAACATCAGGGTAACCAGGGCAGAGGGAATATCAGATGGAGAAGAGGGATAGATAAGAGGCAAATTACAGTACATTTCTCATGGGTCATTTGGCTCTAGTCTTGAAAAGAAGAGAAAAAAATCCCAAAGTAGTAAAAGAAAGAAAAAGAGACAATCAAAACAAATAAACCTGCCAGTGTTGCTGATTTCAAAGGCCTGTGAAATGTGCATATATGCTCTGCAGTGCTTTGCTGTTTTAAATGAAATGTTCCATCCTTTAATCCTACTCACTGTCTCAGAAGTTAATTGTACAGTAAGATCACAATACTCTCTGCCAAGGCTTTCCCTTTGTTTTCTTTTTTTTCCTCCCTGCAAGTTGGCCAGCCAGTGTATCTTTTCCTAGTTCTGTGCACTTGGTTATTTTCTGTAGTAGATGATGGAGTTCTGTGTAGCTTGATAATTTTTTATGGTCATGCAAGGAAATTGGGCTTTTCAGTTCTTGCTGCTTGAGGGAACTCAAAGGTTGCTCCACTCTTGGACGTAGACCCTGCAAAAGGAGAGGGCTCAGTGATCAGATATTTATGGTCTGTAGTACTGCAACTATTCCTCAACCTGTGTTAAGGTTATCTAAAGGTGGGGTGTAAGGACTGGGTAGCAAAGCCTGGAAGGATGAAGAGGGAGAAGGAACAAATAATGTTGTGTACATGAACAGCCAACCCAAATTTTTGCCCAGAGCTCAGACAGAACATGTTTGACATTTGAAAATTTTTGCATCATCTTTTTCCCCAAGCCTCTGCTCTTTCTTATCCTGGCCAGAACCAGCAGCAAAAGTGCCGCGGGAAAAAAAAAAAAAGAAGAGAAAAAAAATCTGTTTTCACTGTACTTCTGAATCTGAGCCCAGGTTTGTGAAGGATTTGGCAAGGATTTACAAACCTTTGAGAGAATCTGTGTGGAGATCTGAGGAAACCCGCCTCCCTCCTTTAAAAAGCAAGTTGCCTTGGCCAGAAATTGGGCAAAAATTGGTTGTTTCAACTGAGGTTTCCTTTGAGATTTTGGATTTGAACCTGAAACTGCTCTTTGAGAATCAAATTTTGCTCTAAACCTAGATTTACACTGGAGCAAATACATCACAGTCAGTGCTGATATTTGTGTGCAGCCCAGTGAGAGCAGAGGTTGGCTCAGAGTGCAAACCAAGAACAAACCAAGAGAGGACCCAGCACAAAGTCTGGAGTAGTCCAGGCATCACATTTATTCCAACCTGTTGTTGTTAAGTAGATACTGCCTTTACAGCATCCAGGAGTTAAGTATTGCATGAAATAAAACTGTATCATTTATACCAAGTCTTTTATGAGAAGGTCAGAGAGGGCTGAGCAGGGAAGCGCCCTTAGGGTTCTAAGATGATAATACTGATTTTAGAACTTATTAGCAAATAATTTCCTTTATATATCAGGTGTTTTTTTCCTCTCAGTCCTATAGATTTATTGGTACAAGTAGAAATGTGTGTATTTCTAGGAGTGTCCTTCTGGAAAGCCTGGGTTTCAAAGCAAATGGAATGAAGTTGATAACTTGACAATTGTAAAAATTCTCTACTTTCAAGCAAGGAGGTTCCCTCAGTCTCTGTTGCAGGATAAACAAAACCCAGACCCAAGGGATTCCCATATTTTGTGCAGTAAAGCTCTTATTTTCTTTCTATATATATATTTTTTTACATATTTTTTAAACTGGGTGAGTAAATTCTGAGTCACTATCCTAGTGGTAGAATTAATTTAGTTTGGAAAAGGGAAACATGGGATCAATGAACACCCAGAGCTTTATGGCCACATGGTTTTTTATTTTGCATTATTTTCTGCTTATGGGCCTGTCTTAACTGTAAAACCTGTCAGTGATGTAGAAACCCCTGGTCCAGCTTTAACAGCCCCACCTGAATGCATTAACAGTGTCACAAAGAGTGACACAGAGCTCAGCAGGGGCTACAAACCTACCCAAGGAGCTGGATTTATATTTGAACAATTATCCTAAATGGCTTTTCTTGGATCCTCGTCGTTATTATATTTTTTTTGCCAAAGCATTTCTCCTCTCTTGTAATGGGAGATCAGATTCGGGGCCTGTAGAGG
Organism: Erpornis zantholeuca; assembly: GCA_013400515.1. NCBI lineage: Eukaryota > Metazoa > Chordata > Aves > Passeriformes > Timaliidae > Erpornis > Erpornis zantholeuca. The sequence goes on along the minus strand of VZTN01035313.1, from coordinate 250,292 downwards.
ACATTTTGCTACAGCAGATAAACCGAAATTCTTTCAGAGCTGCCAAGCCTGCATGTGCTGACAGTGCTTGCAATTTATGCCTGTGGACATGACCTAGCGACTGCCGGGTTTGGATGTGGCTGGAATTACAGTTCCACACTTGGATTTCAGTGTGAACACAGGCAGTGATCTGGATCCAAACCAGGACCTGAAGCCTCTCACTTGTAGTATTCTGGTTCCTCTCTGCTTCAGGCTCTGTCCCAATCACTGAAAGATTTATACCTTTATCAATAAATTATCATGACTTTTACTACACTTACACCAGTGTCTTAAATTAACACTGAACTCAGTGTAGATGAGGCACGCTTCCTGCTGCACGTGATTTATGGCAATCTGTCTGAAATGAGGAGCAAAATTGAATTTGCCAGCAAAGGCGAATCTTTAACATCAGGTCAGACACAAATTTCATTGCACGTCCACTGCTAAAGAGAGTTTGTAGATTGTCTTTTTTTTTTATACAGGTTTTTTATAGACCTGTAACACTTTGGGCTTAAAAAAAAAAAAAAAGAAGTTGGAAATATTCGGAGGTCTGAAATCTCTACTGTGTCTTTGTGCCAGGTTGGAGGTGACAGACAGGACAAACGTAGCAGTTACATGGCACTGATAAACTCTCAGCTTGAGGGCTGTGTCTCCTTTTGATGACCTGCCTTTGGGAAAGATGTGGAGAGTGCAGATAAGAGCATCAGAAACAAGCAGAGGTCTTAAAAGCAGTGAGAAAGGCTGAGGAAACAAGGTGGTTTTAGCCTAAAAATGAAATGGTGTACAGGAGACATAATAGGCTTTCAAATAAGTCATAGGTTTGGTAAAGCAGAAGGGAATCCAATCTCCCTGTTGGTGGGGAATGGCACAAATAGTCATCTAATAGAGCAAAAAAGATTCAGGTAGACCTTTAGAAAAAAACTTTGTGACCATAAAAGAATTGAAACAAGGGCTGCAGGTTACTGGGGCAGTGACAGAGTCCCTGTCATGTGTGGTTTTAAGTGAGCTAAATAAAAATTTGCTCGGTGACACACAAAGGTGCCCCAGCTTTGGGGTGAAGGGCTGGTGGCCCTGGTCTCTGGACATCCCTTCCAGACTCATTTTTCTGTGACTGCACAACAGAGGGCAAAAGGCAGCTCTCACACTGGCATCAACACTGCCTCTCCAAAAGCAGAGTTAGCTATCTAACCACCCAGGACTGAGAAATCACAAGGGGAAAAGATAAATTACAGCTGTGCACATCTGCCAAATGGCCCCATTTCAAGGTCAGCTTTCAGTGCTGTTGCAGTCACAGCCCTTGCCATCATCTTCAGGAAGAACATTCTTTATCTCAGAACTGTTCTTGCTCTTCACTTTCAGTGCAGATATTGAGAATCTCTAGGTGGACACTGCACCCTGAAACCTTGGGGTCTCTATGTGGGTTGGACAACCAGGACAGACACTTGGTGGGTGCCTGTCCACACACTGACTGCTGTGCTCATTGCTGCTCCCCTGGATCCTGGGGCCAGGAGGAGACCTGGGGACACAAGGAACACCATCGAGACCTGTCAGCCACACTGTGTTGGGAATCACACCTGGATCTCTCACAGGCTGATGGAGAGTGTTCCAGGGCTGTCCAAAAAATCAGCTTCCTCTTGGTCTGAATCATGCACCATGGTTTAGGCTGGGCTGACAGTTCTGAGAGGGAAACAAGAGGTCTTGGGAAGAAGAGTGATTCATTGGGTCCTTGTGATTCCAGCAGGTTTACTCTGTCCTGCCGTGTCCTGAACCCAGAAAATAAAGGATAGCACACTGTATGTCAATACTGAAAATTGTTATATTTTGAGGCTGACTTCCCAATTCAGGAGGTGCTGTTGGTTTTCATTGTTGTTGGCTGGGTTTCTTTTAAGGATGAAATGTAGTGCCTTTTCTTCCTAACAAACTCACCAAGCAGTTGCAGACCATATTCCATAGTGAGCAGACAGCAAAGTTCCTACTCTGTATTTGGGTGGGATCTTGCAAATAATCCCCTAAGTACCCTGTTTGTTTTCTTGTAAAGCGACACTTGTCTTTGAAGGCAAAATAAAAAACCAAAACAAAGTCAAATAGAGAATAACAGGGAGCAAACAGTAGGAAACATTTCCTAACAATAAGGGCTGGGAGACTCTGTGTTCCTTGCAAAAACAACCAGGAGTGCAAGAGGCTGCAGCCCAGCCACATCAGGGAAACCTGGGGAAGCCCCTGTCTGACCTGGAAGAAAACGAGGAGGGAAAGTTGCCAGCCCCCAACAAAACAGCTCAGCTCTCATCACCAAAACCAGATTTAATATGGTTATATCTGATACCAGCTGAGTTTCAGAGCCATTGCCAAATGTGTTTGTGGTTCAGAACAGAGGTTTGTGGCTGGGTTTGGATCCCAACGTCCAGCAAAGGGAGCTCCTCACAGTGGCTCCCACAAGAAGGTGGGGCTGGTGGCCAAGGGCTTCACTTCATCGCCTGGGCACGAGTCACAGCCCAAATGGACAGGAAACAGATTTGACAGATGAGACAGGCATGGGGATAATGGCTGGTGTGACTGATGGGGTGGTCTCTGTGATGGGTAGGGCCACCGAGAGACACTGCTGGGTGAGCTAAAAACTCCATTAGACAGAAACTGGAGCATTGCAAGGGATCCATATCTCTGGCTGAGGCTCCCTGGATAAGGGTGAGCTGCTGCACAGAACAGTTTCAGAGGGCTCTTTACACTGCAGCAGGGGGAAAAAGCAAACGAAAACTGTGCATTGAACAAATTAGTCGATGAAAAGATCTAGGTGGGAATGTGAGCATTGCCTGATATGATTTGGTGTCCCAAATGGCCTTAAACAGCCCATAGAATTTCTATGTCTAAAACAGATTCCAGCAAAAGAGACCTTTTATGATGCTCTAATAGGCTCATTAGGCTTTCTCCAGCAAGGCACGCTCACAACACCGTATGTTTTTTCCATTACAGGAATTACACGTGTTTTGTTGTGCTTTGGGTTTCGTTTTGTTTTCCACACAGACTTGCCCTGACAGTTCCCCCATTCAGGTTTATATTGGAGGTACCATCTCGAGCCAATGAATTTTATGAAATATGTTGCTGGCTCTCACAGAGAGATGCATAAAGGAAATATTCTAATGACAGTTGGAAAGGCTTTGATCCCTTTCCAAGACTGCACTCATGTCTTTGAAATGCGAGTTTGGCAGTGCTGGAAAGGCTGGGCTCTTTGGCTCTCTTTGGCACGAGCCCATGTGACAGACATAATGTCCTCTATCAGGGGACCCACATAACCTTGAGGAGTGTAAGCAGTGCTCGTGGATTGTGCTGGGTCAGATAGTCTGGGCTGATAACAGAGCAGGGGGGAGTCAGCCCAGTCCAGAGCAATAACCTAAAGCTGTTCTGACCTGGTAACTGTTGGGTCTGCTGCCTGCGGCTACGGAGTTGGACATGAACTGAAAAAGTAGTTAATTTATGCCTCCTTGAGTGTAGGAATGTGGCAATGATGGATAGGGATGGGAGGTTATTAGAAACATGGGGAGGAAGGAGAGGATGGAATTCCAGCTCGTGTTTTTCTCTCTTACACACGCACACGCTGGTTCCTCACATTCTCTTGGCTGCCTCAGGTGTGTGCAGTGTCCAAGGCCTCAGTGCCATGCTCACACCTCTGCTCCTGCATGCTCACACATTTCCAGGGGCTCATTTCAGGGCTCCAGCCCTGAGCTCGGGCATGTTTACGTGCTGGGGGTTGCTGGCTGCTTCCATGAAGGAGTTTGCATTTATTGCCTTTCAAGCATGATCTACTTACACCTACACCCGGGCAGATCCTTTGCTAAAAATCCTCTTGGCATTCTGTTCTTCCACCACTGAATACATTCTACTCACTCACAGCCTTCCCCTGGCCAGCAGAGAAAAGTGGTCAGAGAAATGCCATAAACCCAAGTCCAAAGGACTTAGTAGAGTGGATTTACATAAGGCATGAGTCCAGTCTCAGAGAAGCATTGCTGTCACTGGCCAAATGCTGTCTGCTCTGGATGTTTTCTGCAGTAATAATCCATGTAGCCTGGATGTTGGAGCACGTGGGCTGTATGGAAGAGAAAGAGCGACTGTGGCCGTGTGCTGAGGAGATAAATGGGGATTGGATTGTGTAAACGATAAGCAAAGAGACAGCTGAGAATAAAGAAATGTTATTTTAGATTATTTGAGACCATAAGAGAAGGGGAGGGATAAAAACTGTAGTCTCAGGAGGGGAGTTGGATTATAGTTACTCCTAGAGGGATTTGCATGTGCATGAAGCATCTGCATCCAGAGTCAACAGCCGCCGCCGAGGTCCGGGCAGCAGGACCTTCATTCCTGCTGTGATACAAACACATAAACACTGCTCTAATCAGACTCACTGCTTCTGTTTCTGCCCCTCTCTCTTGCATGAAGCATCACATCTCTCCCACATTCTCTCTTACACTTTTGCTCCCTGGCAGTGATGCTGCCATAGGTGCAGGCACACGCTGTCCCCTCCCCGTGGTCACACCACTGTCACACACTCCCCCAGTGCTCTCACACTCACATTTGGAAATGCACATCAGTTCTCACCTGAAACTTCAAACTATTGCTCATGGATGTGTCTGAGTAGGAGCCCATGCTTGGGAAAGATGCTTTCTAAGGCACAAAGAAGATCCTGGGAGCAGATTTTGCAGAGCCTTAGAACATTGTGCAGATGCAGGCAGGACAAGCTGGAGGAGCTAAGGGGAAGGTTCTGTGTATTTTCCGTGGATGAGTTGGGAACACTTGGAGAGATGAGAAATGTGTAGAGGGTCACAGTGCTGACCTGTCCTTCAGGATGTCATCCCCATTCGATCGGAAGATAAACACTGTATGGAATGGAAACATCCCCTTCCACTGGTGTCCCCAAAGAGCACATCTTCCTCCATGAGTCAGCCAGGGCCTGGGGACACCCAGCCATGATCTATTTTGGAGGCAATGACTTCAGCAAGTGGCAGGGGAAGCTATTGTGGAAATATGAATGTGTTTTCCATTTGGGAGCCCTCCAGGGAAGGACAAAAAGATCTTGGTGCTCAGCCAACTCCCCTATTTTTTCTTCACCCTTCGGGGAGCAAAACCTTGCAAAGTATGCAGGGAACCCTTCTCAGAGCCCGTGGGGACGTGTGGTTTGGGAGAGCTACGTGAGCCTTACACACATCCACGCACACATGCCAAGGGGGACCCCAGGAAGCAGGAATCCACCTGCTCAAGTCCATCGTGGTGTCCTTTCCTTGCAGCCTTTGAACCTTGCTTGGCTCTGTGTGATTGCTCTCTCTGGGGTCTCCACCTGTCAAGTGAAGATACTACAATACATTCCTCTTCTAGCTTTTCTCTTATCACAACACTTCATGTCAAAAGCCTGTGCGAGCTGGAAGCAGAGAACCAATGGGTTTAATCTTACATTTTGTTTTCTCCAGCTTTACTGTGAGGTAGAGCAGTGCAAGCAGTGTGACACCATGGTGTGTGCACTGGCAAGCAGCTCCTGTATTCTGGTATTGGAAAATCTACCCCTTCAAAGGAGTAAAAAGTACCTCCATCAGGTTTAAGTGATTGGCTTAGCTTGCCTGCAAACAGATTGCTCTGTAATTTCCAGACATCCCAAAAGCTAAGGAGAGATGCTGCTCACCCTGGGAGGACCTAAGGAGCCTTAGGAATTTATGTCATGGTATAACTCCAGCAGAGAGATCATGCAAGGAAACCTCTTGGCACAACTTTGCCTGTTGGAAACAGCAATTCCCAACCAGCTGTGGGATGTCAGGGATAGGCCACATGGGTCTCAGCACTAGTGACTGCCACTGGTGCTCAAGGAGTGACTCTGTGAGCTGGTGTTAGTTGTGGTGCCAGCCTGAGGATGTGAAACTCATTATTGTGAAGGAAAGTTAGAGGTAACAACAGCAAACAGCTTAGAGGAAATGTGCAAGCTAACTGCTGGTGTAAAAAGATTTACTGACCATAATACTTGGTTAATTACATTCATAATAAATAGATTCTTATACTTATCTTGAGAATGTGGACAGCTTTATGTATTTACCTTGGATTTTGTGGCCTTAGTTAATCAATGGCCTGAAGGTTTAGATGAGATTCACTACGTGATGCAAAGTAATCAAAGTTTGGGAGTGGGTTATTAAAATATTTCAGGTGATTGATATGCAGGATATTATAAGACCTTTGCCTGGATTGCAGCACTTCTTCAATAGTTTGTCGCTTTTGTGTCACCTTTAGGAAAAAAAATGCTTTTCTTTTTTTCAGGGCATACTTAGATGTCAATGAACTTAAGAACATACTCAAGCTGGATGGATCCACACACCTCAACATCTTCTTTGCCAATTCCTCTGAGGAAGAGCTGGCTGGAGTGGCAACTTGGCCCTGGGACAAAGAAGCCTTGATGCATCTAGGTGAGTGATAAAGATGTTTCTTCTTTGCAAAGCATTCTTTTGAGGCACTAAGAAGGAAAGACAAATATGCGTTAAGCTCGGTTCTGATTTCTTATCATTCCTCTAATATATAGTCACGGGAAAAAAAGTATTTCACGATTCCCAGATACTGGCTCACAACCAGGAAAATATTAGGTTATAAACCCAAAGCATATTATGGTATTTGTAGATGATGTCAAGCTGAAAGTATTTCACCTTTTCAGTGAAGCTACTTTACAGGGCATTCACTCCATGGGAGCGTTTTGCAGAAGATTGGGGGATAGGTGTGGGGAGGAGGCAGAGGTGAATCTTTAACCTTAGCCTGTTATATTCTGATCCTTAGTTCATTAGCAAGTATCCAATTAACGCACAGACTGTAGCTGAGATCTGCTGCTATTTTTCTCTACCAATGTGCAAAAGAGCAAACTGCTGAGGGATTGTATTTCTGATGTTCATTTGAGTGGAACTGGAAAGAGTTCCCTACCCTGCAGATTGCCTGGTGTGTTTCATAACCAGGTTGCTGCTGGAACCCAGGGATCCAGGCAAAGCTCTGCAGCCTCCCAAATGATTCACTGCCACCTGCAGTGCCTCTGGACCTGTGCTCCCTGCAACATGTCAGATGAACCTCAAAAGGTTCAGAAGGCACTGGCTGAGTCAGTATGAGCTTCTCATAACTTCACAAACCTCTCTCGAGCTGCAAACCTGGTCCGGCCATCTCCTCTGAGCAGGGGTTCTCATTGGTTTTCCAGATATTTCTCCAGCTTTCTTCACTTCCTAGGCTGGAAGTGAAGTCCAGTTTCATCCAAGCTAAATCTTAGTGACAGACTGTTTCAGCCAGGTTTTATATTACCCAACACCACGTTGAGCTAAATTTAAAAAAAAAATAAAATATGGCGAATGTAAACCTGAATGAGGAGAACAAGGAGCGTTTATTGTTCTAAAACCTACAGTGGAAGTTGAGCTATAACCATCAATCAGGGGGGCTTTTCCATGGTCAAAAATACCCCAAAAGTGAGGTGCTACCATGTTTTTACAGTCACCTGTCTCCATAGCAGAGAGAGGCTCCATGGTCAGACCAAGCAGTTGGAGCTGTCTGCCCTCCTTCAGTTTGGTAAATGTTTTATTACAACATCCAGCTCTGCAGCTGCTCTGGAAGATGTGTGAGCAAACTTCCCTTCCCAAGGCCAGCACTGACACACTGACACTCCTGCTGGGCTCAGCTGGAACTGAAGCCACTTGCACTCTGCCTTGCCCACAGCCCCATCTCCGTGGGCTCAGTTGGGAACACCCAAACCAGAAGGTTCTGTAGATGCCCACCAGTGACCATTATTCCCCAAGGCAGAGTCTGGCAAAAACAGAGAGAGATCTTAACCCCAGTTTTGACCAGCATCCACAGTGATGGGATTTCTGTCACTTTGGGATGACAACCAGTGTGGGTTGTGGGTTTGATCACAAATACAGGTCATTCACTGAAGAGCTGGACTCAGTGATTCCTGTGTGTCCCTTCCAAGCCAGAACATCCCGTGATTCTGTGAAACATTAGCCCCAGAGTCACTGCCCAGGTGGGATATGGCTGCAATATAGCTGCTCCTTCCCTAAATGAGGATTTTCACAGCTCCCCTTGGTGTTGCCATGGGAGGGAGCAGACAACAAGGGGAGAGCTCCAGAGCACCAAGAAGAACCTCCTGCAAGAGGGCTGGGGCTCGCCCAAAGCCCTGATGAGTTCTTCTGTCACTTCGTTAAGCTAATTGTCAGCATCATGCCTGAGCAAAACAATTTAAATTCAGCTCCTACAGAGCATTGACAGAGTTCATTGACCATAAAAAGATCTTGCAAGAAAAAAATGGACGTTGGACAACAGATTAAATTTAACTTGCTGTAGGAAAAAAAAAAGTAAAAAATAAATAAATAATGCTCATAATTTCCTGTCATAATAGCCCTCCCAGACCTGTGCTTGGTTTGTAAGAATTCATCTTTAATCTTTTTTACTCTCTTCTATAAATCCAATATGTACTTAATAAAAAATATGAAATATGTCCTGTGGTGCAGATCTAAAGGCTGGGATAGAGATTGTCTGGGTGAGGGAGTTTATCTTTTCTGTAAAACTGCAATTGATTTAGATTCTTGACAGCTCTAAAAAATATAAATTTTCAACAAAGGCAAAAATAAAATCTCCCTCTCCAGCTGCCTCAGGGTTCTGCAATGCCAGAACAATTTAAGCAGACTTTATTGAAGGCACATCCTGCTGAGGAATTTTCCCAATATTCCTGCCACTGGGAAAATATCTTGGAATTATTTTTGGGATAGAGTATCCCCAAAATAATGTTAGGGTATTCTGTGTGTAAGTGGCTCCACCTGGGTAGAGACCAAGCACCAGAGGATTCAGAGCTTGCATTGTATAGAGGGTGAGTGTATTGGTTTGGCACAGCCTGGTTTTGGGTAGCAGGGCAGGACCAGAGGTGGCTCCTGTGAGAAGCTGCTGGAAGCTTCCACCATGTCCAGCAGAGCCAATGGCTGATGGCTCTGAAGGTGGACACACTGCTGGCCAAAGCTGGACCAATGAGAGAGGTTGGTAGCACTTCTGTGATGACAGATTTAAGAAGAAAATCAAAACAAAGTCACAAGATTTTGGATTCTAGTCAGGGAAGAGGAGGAGGTGAGAACATGTGAGGGAAAACAACATGGAGACACCAAGGTCGGTGGCGAAGGAGGGGCAGGAGGTGCTGCAGGCACTGGAGCTGAGATTCCTCTGCAGGACATGGTGAGGACCATGGTGAAGCAGCTGCAGCCCCTGGGGATCCACAGGGATGCAGAGATCACCCACAGCCCCTGGGGATCCATAGGGATGCAGAGATCACCCACAGCCCCTGGGGATCCACAGGGATGCAGAGATCACCCACAGCCCCTGGGGATCCCCAGGGATGCAGAGATCACTCACAGCCCCTGGGGATCCCCAGGGATGCAGAGATCACCCACAGCCCCTGGGGATCCCCAGGGATGCAGAGATCACCCACAGCCTGTGGAGGAGGTGCCCACACTGGAGCAGGTGGGTGCCTGGAGGAGGCTGTGATCCAGTGGGAGAGCTGGTGGAGAGAGGAGGTCCCTGCTCCCAGGCTGGAGCAGCCTGGCCTTGGAGGACTGCACCCCATGGAAGAGTGACCCACAGTGCAGCAGTTTTGGGAGGACTGTGTGCCTGTGGGAGGGACACACATTGCAGCAGTTTTGGGAGAACTGCTGCTCTTGGGAGTGGACCCACGCAGGACAAGTTCACAGAGAACTGTGTCCCGTGGGAGGGACCCCATGGTCTCACAGGGGAATGACTTCTCTCCCTGAGCAGCAGAAGAAAACCTCAGTGATGGACAGACCAAACCCCCATGCTGCCTCCCTGAGCTGTCGGTGGGGAGGAGGGAGGGGCTGGGGGGTGTGGAAAGGTGTTTTAAGGGCTTATTTTACTTCTCACTATCCTCCTCTGATTCTATTAGTAATAAATTCACTTCACAACTTAAGTTGAGCCTGTTTCACCCTTGAAGTGTTTCTCCTGGTCCTTGTATCACTCACGAACATTCATTAATTGTTTTTCCTTTTCCCTCCTCTGCCCAGCTGTGGCAGGGAAGGGTGAGCAAGCAGCTCTCATGGGTGCCTGGCATTGGGACAGTGTCAAACCACAACAGCCAGAGCGAGGAATCATAGGTTTGTTGTGGAGCTGCATACTGGTAGATCTGTATATAACTAATTGGGAATGTGGAGAACTGGAGTAAGGAGCAATTCAGTGCTGGGAAAAGGAGGTGCAGGTGCTATGAGTAGCATAAGACAAGACCCTGCAGTGTGGTAGGTTTTATTCACTCTTTTGTGTACATATTTAAATTTTCTGATCTGTTTTTCTTAATACTCTATGTGTATTTGTACATGCCCATGGGACTCCTCTCTGCCCTGTGCACATTGCCACATGTGGCCCTGCTCAGAGGAAGATCTTTCCTCTCCTGATATTTGTGTGTGTGTCCCTTCAGGACATCCAAAGTGCTGCTTCCTCTCCCTTCAGCACTGACACAGTTTCAGCTGAAGTGCTGCATTTTGTGTTTTGGACAATGTTCTTGGAGGAAAACGTGAGGCAATGGGGAAAATTAAAGCAGAACCACAGTCAGGGAGGTCTAGGAAAAAGGTTCAGCTCCGAGGAAAGGCTGAAAGGATTACAGTGATTCAGACTGAAGGGAGCGAGCCTGAAGTGGGGTTGATGACAATCTCATAAAAGCTGATGAAAGGGGAGGAGAATCTTCTGTTCTTCATATGCGTGTGAGGAAGGACTTGAAGTCATGAACTTCGATTGCCAAAAAATCAATTCAGATTAGATGTGAGTTAAATCCTCGCAGCTGAAGGGATGCTGAGTGCTGACACTGACTGGTGGGGCAGTCATGTCAGCAGGGGTTGTGAAGAGGCAACAGGCCAGCGTGTGTGAGGGATGGTATAGACCTCATGGGTTCTGTGTTGTTTGAGAGTGGAATTTAGAGGACTTCTTAAGAACTTCATGGTCTTATTTTCCTCTAATTTCATGGTTGTTATGACCAAGTCTCCAGGCAGATGAGGATGAAGAGTCTATGGTGCATCAGAACCTGGTGATCTCATCTTCCCTGCACTACAGCCACTGATAATGTTCCTCCTGCCAAAACCTTTTCTCTCCTCATTGTCACTAAGTTATTAGAGTACCATTTCCAAGATTTATATTCCCACTATTACTTTTATAAAGCGTTCTTCTCATGGTAGGCAGGACACAAAAAGGCTTTTAAATAAAAGGCTTTGAAAAGTTGACATCAACAAGCTAAATAAAGAAAATATCAAGCATATCTTAAATACAAAGGTATATCTAACTGAGCTAAAAATATAGCTCATATGATTAATTCAATGTATGGTAAATCCTCACTACTTTGCCATTTGCTTATTTACACAACAATCCATACAACAAAAAAACATCATTAGTTTTCTTTGCAAACATTTAATAACCACACAGTTCTTTAAAGTTACCACATTCCAGGATTTCACAATTTTTTGACACATTAGACCTTAATGCATATTCATTAGTGGACTCTGCAGTTCAGATCAATCCAGGCTTGTCTCAGTACGTGAACAGTGTGTTTCTAACAGTTACTCCAAAGCTGCCTCCACAACACTGCAAAAACTACTCCAGCCATGGGTGTGCTCACTTTGCTTTGTCTAGCTCTTCATTTGCAAATATTGGTGCCACCTTCTGCAATTCTCAGGGTGTTTCAGAAGTTAATAGGCTTTTCTCACATCTTTACCCTGTGGAATTAAATACACAGAGTGTTCCAGATGTTTTTTATTTTGACTCTTGGTGTCAAATACATTGCTTGCACCTATCTAGGCCGAGTCACACTCTTTAAGCACATGAAGTTATCTAAAATTGCATAGTAGGAAGTAATTTCATGCAGGATTTTCCTGTATGTTAACAAAAAACCCAAATTGAGCTTATTCAGTTGAAAGACCGATTGTTGCAGTGTTTTTGCTTTGTGATGTTGAGCTTTCTGCCACAGTTCCTCATCCTTAGAGCCCCATAGTAAGGGTGAGATGAAATTCTGCTGTGCAGAAAATGTGTCTGGTTCTGCAAAAAACTGCACAGAGGATCCAATGAACCGCCAGAGGATCTACTCTTAGGAATGTGATCTTTTCCCTTTCTCCCGCTGTCCTGAGAAACACCAGGCAAACCTAGAAGCTGTTCTCTCTTCCCATTGCAGGTGGCATCGTGCTGAATCCCTCCTTCTATGGCATCCCTGGCCACACGCACACCATGATCCATGAAATCGGGCACAGCCTGGGGCTCTACCACGTCTTCCGGGGCATCTCCGAGATCCTGTCCTGCAGCGACCCGTGCATGGAAACGGAGCCCTCCTTCGAGACCGGGGACCTCTGCAGCGACACCAACCCTGCTCCCAAGCACAAGCTCTGTGGGGACCCCGGGCCTGGCAATGACACCTGTGGTTTCCACAGTTTCCTCAACACGCCCTTCAGTAACTTCATGAGCTATGCAGGTACTGGGCTTTGCTCGTCTTGCTGGGGGGTCTGTGGCTAGGTGGGAATGAAGAATTGCACTGTTACCCCTGATTTCTCAGTCTGTTTCTGGTGCCTTAAACTGGTTACCTAGAAACAGAGAGCAGACAGGAATAAAGGAATCAAGGAGGGATTGGTTGGAAAGGCCTTCAGAGGTACACTCTGGGCTCCAGAGGCTCCTGCCTCAGTGCATCCCAACATGGACAAGGACAGCTCACGAGTGCTTCACACTTTTATATCAACATAAATTCACCAACCAGAACACAGCCAATGATGTGATTTCCTCCAAGCTTGCCCCTCTCTTCCCAAGATGAAGGTTTAGAGTTTTTGTTCTGGGTGTCCTTGGAGAGCAAGTTAGAGGTTTTTTATGTCTGTCTTACCATAGAGAGCAGCACTTAATAAGCTACAGAGAACTTCAGAGTCACTCTAGCAGTACAGGATTTGAAAAATATAAAAGTTAAAACTTAAGGCATTATTTCTTGTGAGGCTTTATGCTGATAAAAGTCTAGGACTGGGCTTGAATCCCTTCTAGCTCTCCTTTTCTTCTGTCCCGGTTTTCCCCAAGTTCAGAGAGTTTCATGTGAAGACCAGGCAGAAGGTTTATGCGATGGAAGAAATTAGATAAGCATTAAGAAAACAGCTTCTAAAGGCTCTGCAGCAAACCTGACACCCTTGTTTCTCTGGGATCTGGATGCCTGATCTATGAGGTCTTTGAAAAACTCAAATCCAGAGATTGTTTATACTCTCCCAAGGAGCTATAGAATGTCAGATGATATTGATACCACCAAGGCTCTAGGATAAACCTGTTACAAGTGGACAACTGATGAGGCCCTGCTCGTGCCTCCAGGTGTCCATTGAAATGCCATGTTTGGGTTTGGTTTGGAATCACCCACATCCCAGTTCCATCTTTAGAATGTGAGTAGTGGATTCTGCCTGGCCAAGGACTACCAGTGTGCTGTGCTGGTTTGTGCTGGGAGTGCAACTACAGAGGCTCCATATCAGTGTGCTAAAACCACCCCACAAAGCAAAAGCTGATGTGGCTACAGCTCTGCAGGCACAGCTCTGCTGCCCCCAGATGTGCCAGGTTCTGGCATTCCCACCAACAGAGCATAGCCCAAAGAGGGCATTTGCTTCTGTGACCCCATCCCATTGGATGAGGCTGGAGCAGGGTCCTTGATGCACCCTTGGGAGCTCAAGGGGAGCTGAAAGATCCTCTGTGATTTCTCAGAAGGAACAGGGAATACCTTGACTCATATTTCTCCTTATTTTGGGCCGCAGGTTCTCTCTGTGGTGACAATCTATGACAGTGAGCTGACAGCATCAACAACATTTTAAAGGCAACCAGTATACTTACAGACACTGAAGGGCACCTTTATACTCCAGGCAAAAACACAGTTTGTCCACTGAAAAGGTCACAGGATTGCTTATTCTGTAATAAAACTGAAGAGAAGCAAAGTGTTTAATGGCATCTGGGGCATGGATTGAAGTGATTTATAACAGAAATGCTTTTATGCCCTTTGTGGCACTAGCTAAAAGTGATGCTGAGTTTTGTCTCTATTTTTCTATTTGTTTAGAGTGTGTTTTCAGGGACAAGCACATGGAGTCAGCTCCTTGGTGTGCTCTGTGCTGTGGTGCCTGTGGCCGGGCAGGGAGCCTAGGCACCAGGTCCAGCCTCATGGTAGCATCCCCCAGACAAGGCAGGGCCGCTCCAGATGACAAAATCCCCCCACCAAATCTGCTCGTGTGGATGTGGCAAGAGGTGGAGCATGCCTGATTCACAGCTCTGAGCTCTCTTCTTTCAAAGAGAACTTGCCTTGCCAGCTGACTCGGAAGCTGAGGCAGAGGCAGACCACAGAGATACCCATCTGCTCCTGGGAGCTACATGTGTGCTGGTGTTCTGAGCTGAAACCTTTTTTTTTTTCCTTAAAAAATTAAGTGAAGCAACGTGATAGATATCTCTAGAGCTCAAGCATAAATCTGTTTGCTTTTCTGTTGTTGCCAGTGGAGTAAAATATATCAGGATATCAGATTGCTGTCAAAATACCTTTGAAACATGTAGGTTGAGGTCATGCAGTTCTAGGAATTGCCTTTCTTTCCTTTCTGTTTTGTTGCTCATGTACAGCTTGATCATATTGTGTTTGTCTGTCTGTCCCTGCCCCATCCATCTGTCCAGTTACCCCCAGCCCTGAGCAAAGCACTGACTTAGATGGTTTTTATTTTTCCTGGAATTACAAGTTACAATGGCCAAAAGATTAGGTAGTGTGAGAAATTGGACTTGTAAATTATTTTTACAAGTCCCAATAGCTGCGGTGTTCCCAAAGGATAAGTTAGCCTTTTAGGTGACTTCATCAAATCATTAGGAATTCTTTCTCTGAATTCTGTCAGAATAGAATTTATCTAATTATTTCTTTATCTGAGGATCTTGAGCCTTTCTTGATGTTGAGTGGAACACCTTTCTCCCTCGCCTCTCCTCCCTTCCCCTCCCCCAGGACACAGCCTGTGCTGATGTTTAAACAGATTGAGAATGCAGGTCATCTTTCTGCTGTGCCATTGTCTCACTGCTTTGTCCTATATATATTTTATTGTTCTTTTATGATGGCTATTAAGGGCCTTTGTCTCCTTCTGTGCTTCCGTGAAGAATATTTATGGCTTTTACAGCGTGCTCAGGGGTAGACCATCGATAATTATTGAGGAAACCCAGAGATGTCACATTAAAGCAGCTTTTTGCATACCCACAGGGATTTGTAGATATTATCAAGTGGATGGTGTCTATCTGCTGTGCATGTTTGATCAGAGGAGGGTCGCTGCTCAGCGGGACTGGGAGGGACACAGGAAAATGTGTGAGCTGGTGTGTCCCTACTGCGAGGGGCTGGAGTCTCAGCAGGATCCCCGCTGGAGCTGCCTCCTTTTGCCTGCATCTCTGGGAAGATGTGGCCAGGTTTTAAATTAACCAGCAAAACACTCACTTCTCTTTGGAAGAAATTCATATTCTCTTCTTCCTCTGGAGCACCACAGGGCACGGACTTGCAAACATCAGAGCACCTCCTCACGCTGTCACAATATTGAACTTAGACGCGGCTCCCGAGCAGCCTCCAGTGACCTGCATCTGCCCAGGGAAGTGCAGCACTTGACCTGTGCAGAACTGTCACTGTTGTTTGGATCCCAGCTGGGACCAAGCTCTGCTGGGCTGGGAACTCTTGCAGGCACATGTGAAGAAACACTCTGTGTTTTCAAGAGCTTTTCATCTGATGGGAAGAACACCAGAAAAATGGTTGAAGTGCTCAGCATCAAGTTCCTCAGCAGAGCTTTGCTGGGTGACTTTGCACAACATATTTATTTCCCTCTGGGATCTGCACAATAGAGAAACAGCAATTTTCTGCTTCTCTGGGGCATTGTAGTTGTAAAGCTGTATGGTGTTCAGAGGGCACTGGATGTGCTCTTGTTGCCAAATCATGTTTGAGGAAAACAAGATGAAATGAGAAATGGGTATTTTTGGGAAATCATCCAGCATAGTTGTTTCTCCATTTTGAATGGAAAAGAAATATGAAATATCAAGAAATGTTTGTGAAAAGTTCAGAAGGGGGTTAGAATCATAGTGGAAATGGAGGAGGTTTTTAAAGAACTAAAGTTATTTTTTGCACCAAAAATTTATGGTTTTAATCACTATTTGTAATGATATTTTAAATGGCTCTTTCAGAACATTTTTATTTGTTCATTAGAAAATTTAAGAACTTAAAAAATTAAGGATTTTTTTAAATTCTGTGGTGTTTTAATATAAGAAATCTGAAAGAGTCTGTTGCCCACAGTTTGCATGAATCCCAGCCAGTGCTTTAACCTTACATTACCATCCTTTACCCTTCCATCCTTTCTCAGAGATATTCTTTCAAAGGTGAAACTCTTTTAAACCAGACCTCCACTGGTGGCCCAAATCCCGACCAGAAGGTGCTGCACTGAGGCTTTCTGTTTCTTCCCCTCTGTGTCTCTGCCTCATTCAGTGCTTCAGGTGTGTCCCAGGTCAGGGGGATGGAACATTTATTGATTTATTTCCTTCCTTTTTAACCGTTATTTCCTTTCACCTGCCTCCACAAGTGAGGGCTGCCCTAATTCCTTCACAAACCATTAACTCCGGAGCGCTGCGGGATCCCAGCCCAGCCCTTCCAAGGAGCTGCCACTCACCAGCTCGTAACTCTCCCCCTTGCTCCCACCTCCTCTCCCACGTGGCTGATGTGGCTTCTGTTTCAATTCCAGACGATGACTGCACCAACTCCTTCACGCCCAACCAGGTGGCCAGGATGCACTGCTACCTGGACCTCGTCTACCAGAGCTGGCAGCCCACCAAGAAACCGGCTCCCGTGGCCATCGCCCCTCAGATCGTGGCTCGCACCTCCACCTCGGTCACCCTGGAGTGGTTTCCACCCATCGATGGCCACTTCTTTGAAAGGTGATCATGCTCTGCTCTGTACTCTCGTGCTGGAATAATGGGAAGGGGAGAACAGGAGGCTCTGCCCCAGGAGCGCAGCTTGGTCATGTGCTGTGCTCAGCCTGGGTTAAGGCTCTCTCCTAAATTGGTTCATACTGAGGAGGTTATTGATCTGTTGTCTGCTCTTCCTTTCTCAGCCTGTAGCACTCAGTTGAAGGCCATTGATTTGCCATGTAAAGGGCAAATCTTTCTCCATATGTTACAGGAGGAATTTTCAATCAAAGATTCCGGCCCTGTGATTCCTAATGCTGTTGCTGCTCACGAATACCTGTGGGCTTCAGCTGTGCCTGCACGTTCCCCCCTCCTCTCCTTGCACGTTCCCTTTGCAAGGACAAAGTGGATCTTGTTTTTACACCACAGAGCTCATGGGCAAGGAGGTGGCTGGGCTGGGGACAGGGACAAATGCTCCCTCCTCCCCTGAGCCATAGAGGTGAGATGGGAACTGAGCAAGGCAGAGTCCCAGACCCCTGGATATGATGTGAATGTCATCCTGTAGGTCAGGGTAGGTGTGCTCCTGTCTGGCAGGCATGCAGCTATGTGATATCAATAATGGAAAATGTGGGGCTCTGGGCAGGAGCTGCACCTCCCTGCAGCCCATATTGAGAGCAGTTCTGCCCCAGTATGACCTGAGTAACTGCATAGTTCATCTAAATGCTCTTATGCAGCTCTTGGATGAGCTGTGGGAGCTATGGGAGTCCTGGCAGAGAACTTCCCAAATGGCTGACCTTCTCGCATTACCATTAACTCACCTTCCTGCTTGCATTTCTTCTCCACCTCTTGCTTTGTTGTTTTATGGAGAGCACACTTGCCGTGTCCTTCAGGACCGCAGCACTTCAGAGCACAGAAGGCCAAATTTACAAGCGTATTAGCACCCAAAAAGCTGCCTCAGCACTGCTGCTTTGTGCTGGGAGAGCACCTTGAAACCACTGCCTCCATCAGGGATGAAACTCCTTCCACCCTGCTAGGACACCGTGGCCATTTCAGTGGCCAGCTTGTGCTTTATCCCACTAGGCAGAGAGCTGTCATTTTCTGCTCAGATGAGATTTTCCACCCTTATTGCAGATTAATATGGGGAGGGAAACCAAATCCTGTTAGGAATTGATAGAGAGGGGTCTTGTGCTCGGAACTGTGTTTGCTTTAATTACAGTTTTGTAACTGAATCCTTTTATTCCCTACCTGTGAAAAGGACTTATGTGTAGTTCTGAAAATTAATTCAGAATTTTTCAGCCCATAATCATTTTTAGATAAATTAAGTTTCTCCAATTTAATTTAGATTTCAGAAGATGCTTATTGTGTGTTAAATAAATGCCATCTGCCTCTAAAAAACACAGGGATGCAGAGTTAATTGTTATGTAACCAAATATGACTTTATTACATATTTCTTATAACTCAATCAATATGTTCTTAATAACCTCTAGTTACTTGCTTCTTAAATAACACACAGTGGATAGCCTGCTAAATCTAAAATTTCATAACAGAGTTATCATATGTTAAATAAAGAGTGATTTTCCAGGAAAAAAAAAGCCCTTTGGGCTTTCAAATCTGTGTGCTCAGTATTACTGAAGAGATTTAAAGAGACAGCCTCAAATACTTTGAGTCCAATTTCTTGTTAAAATGAGATTCCCACTGCTAACGGATACAGAAATGTTGCCGTGACCATTTTAAAATGTCACTGAAACATATAAATGATCCTGTCTAAAACATGCCCAAATTTTTGATCTCCTAATCAAAACAAGGATGATGGTATTATTCTAGTGACTAATCCTGGAAAAGCTCACGTGCTGAACTTCCAGAACCGCCGAGGCCAGCACTGCTTGGTCAGAGACTCCTGCCTGTATCAATTTGTGAAATTGGGTCACTGTGCAAGACAAGTAGGAGGTAAAATTGGCCAAGGATAATCTTATCTGTGTGTGGGAATACTGTAAATCTTTGCAGATATTTTTACACAAAGTGCACACCATGGCCCAAATTTTACTTGCCTCACTTGAATGAATAAACTCATTCACTTCAATGGGACTATTCATGTAAAAAACAGAAGACTGATACTCGGCTGCTGAGCGCCTTGGGCCTGGTTTCTAATGCACAGAGGCCCCTTCCTCGCTGTTTTGACAGTGTAAAAGGGCCTTCAAAGGATGAATGGCTCTGGCTACATTAGCCAGTATTGTGGCCCAATATAAGTAGATCTCCAGCGCAAAACAGTTGTTAATGAAGACCTGACG
Organism: Erpornis zantholeuca; assembly: GCA_013400515.1. Taxonomy (NCBI): domain Eukaryota; kingdom Metazoa; phylum Chordata; class Aves; order Passeriformes; family Timaliidae; genus Erpornis; species Erpornis zantholeuca. Next base: position 231,072 of record VZTN01035313.1, on the reverse strand, counting down.
TCAACACCGCGGGGGCTCGGGGGGCTCGGGTGCCCCACAGCGCCGGCAGCACACCAGGTGTGGTCCTGCAGCACACCTCCACTCCAGCTCCTGGCACATCTGAGCCCAGCTTCCCTGCCCCAGCGCTGTTCTGAGTGCTGGGAGTGGGGAAGAGGAGGAGTTTCGCTCCAAGAGCTCGCTGCTGATCCCAATTACGATGCTGCTGTGGGCGCGCTCGGCGTAACTCGAGTTCCTTTTATGTCTCCTTTATTCTCCAGAGCGGTGCACAGGCGATGACCTCTGCTTAATGAAAGTCAGGGAGGGAAAATTCAGCCTTCTGTTTAAAAACGTAGCACTGGGCTGGCTGTATCTGTGTGGGAGGTCCCGACAGGTTGAAGGGAGATGAGGCATGGAAGTAAAGACCATGTGTCTGTTCCCTGCTTAAATCCAACTCTGCCATAGGTGCATTAGGTGCTTTCATAGGGTCTTCAAATTACATGATTAATTATGTGGATTTAGGGGCAGAGAGCAATGTTAACTGCTAGGTCCTGTAAATTTGGGGTTGGCTCTCCTGTGTTCTCACGCTTTGGCAAAAGCAGACCCAGGAGTTGTGCACAGCAGTAAAATCTTGCCTTTTCCAAAGTGTTCAATTGATGTTTGCTCTTTCACTCTTAGAGAATCACTTACCTGCATGTAAATTTGCCAAGATGCTTTGACCCCAAGCTCTAGCAGCTGTTTGAGCTCCCAGACATCTCTAATAATCAAATGTGTCAAGAACCATCATTTCTTCTTGTAGCTCCTGCCCACAGGATTGGAATCCTCACCGTTCTCCAGCCTCCCTTTCAAAAAAGCATGAAAAAGTGTTGCATGCACACATAATAACATGTAATAATAAAATAACAATAAAGCCAATGAAACAAGTGAACACAAGCAAGAAAAAAAGAAGTCTCTTCATTTCCTGGCTGCATCCATTGGATGTGTTCATCTGCTGTCTCTGAGCATCCATTCATGCACCTCCTGTTTGAGATGCGTGGGCAGATGTAAACAGTTATTGTCACAGGGCTCTGCAGCGAATTTGGGCAGAAATCTTTGAATGCATCTGCTTCTCCAAGTTTCCATTGAAGTGACAGCATTAATTTCCATGAATGTGATTCTATCTCATTCTTAGCAAGCAAATATTTTGGTCAGTGTGGTGTCCCAGAGATGGCTGGGCTTGATAATCATGCTGTTAAACCTTGCTGGAAAGTTTCAGTGCCTTAGAGAGGAGAGGACCAACCTTGAATTTCAAGTCCAGCAGCTCCAATTCAGTCTGTAAACAGTCACTCTTTACACAAAAAAATGACAGATTTTTAGTGGTTTTGAGTTGCCTACTGAACTGGTGCTGGCCCTGAAGGAAATGATCTGTTTTTCTCTTGTAATCTTTAGATTTTGAACCCACTTCACTGAAATATCATGCTGTAGGGATGAATTCTTCCTGTGCTCTGAACTTCATGAGCTGGAATTTCCCCAGTACTTGGCTTATTAGAAAACAGAGAAGCTTGATTTTCCATTACCCTGCACTTTGGGAAGTCATGTGCCGCCGTGTATAAGGTGGCAGATATGGCTATCATTCCTAATTAACAGTGTTTTGAACCAATTTATGCTCATTTTTTTTCTTGTTGTCCATGGCTTCATAAAGTGTAAGGACCTGGCTTGGACTTTCATAAGCCTTTAAATATGATTCCATAATTAGGTTTGACATTCATGGCTCTTTATAGGATTTGTTCAAGAGTCTGCAGACCAAAAACTGTAACCCAGGAGTCATCCCCTGTGTAAGTCCTTTCAGCCAGTGGAGTTACATCAGGGCTGAGTTTGGCTCCCAAACTGGAAAAGTAAAAAGAGAAAGTTTGCTCATAGTCTTTCCCACATGATGCTCCTTGTGATTTCTCTCACCTCCAAGTCCTCACTGCTAAAAGGAAATGTTTGTCTATAAGCCTACAGGTTTTTCCACCATGGCAGCCTGTGAAGAAATTGTATAGCTGCTAATTTGAGTAAAAAGCAGTCCTAATTGTGGAAACTTGGCTTCCAGAGCCCTCTCCTCATCCAGGACCAAGTGCTAATGCAGGAGTCTCTTTGTAGAGAAACTGAAAAATTATTATTGCAGGGACTTCTGTCCTGACTCTTTGTGTAAGTGTCTGAAGAACAACTGCACAACAATAACTCTACATGTTGGTTTCTCAGGACCATTTATTCAGGTTTCTTGATTTTTTTTATTTGGTTTTTGCATATATTATTCAGGCAAGCTGAGTCAGACACCTAAACCTCTGCTAAATAAGCATCTGAGAACTGAAACAGGGAGGCAGTGTCACGCCAATAGTGCAGGTGGGTGAGGTGAGACACGGAGAGAAGTTACTCACAACATGCCCACATTTTTTCATTCCCAGTGTTACAGACCATGAAAGGAAGAGGAGCCCACCTCTTCCTCCCTCTTCTTTATGCTACCCCATTGCCACGTTGTGTTTTTTGGGTGTTTTCAGCAGGTGCATCCCTTCCTGTGCTGCACAAGTTCAGCCAGTTGCTGTCTCTGTCGGGGTGGCTCAGCCACTGAGGATCCCAAATAACCTCTGCCTCAGGATCACATTCACCTCCTCAAATCCGTGCTAAAATAAATCATGCAGTGGTGGTTATGATGGTTAAAATTTGCATAGCTGATTGTAATAGTTGATATAAATTATTTTAATAATTGACTCAAACCATTCCTACTAGAGTAGGGTAGAGAGTACACTGTGTTACACACAAATTGTTTGCCTAAAACTTCTGTCCTTTCCTAGGTGCATTTGATCATTAGGATAATTAATTTTTAACTTTCCATTTCAGCAGAAAATGTTCCTTAAAGCAGAACAATTAATTCTGAATAGTAAGCAGCTTAGTGGGGTGAATAACCACACACTCTGGGTCATACAGGAATCCAAATTTCATGACCCCAGGAAACACAGGGCTGAACTGTGTGAATTGCATCCTCAGCTGATGGAGGATGTTAGAGTTACTCCAGTCTACATCAGGTTAAACCCTGATCTTGTGAATGTATTAGCAAAACTATTTAAACTGGCAGAGGGTAGTTTTGGATTAGATGTTAGGAAGAAATTACTCCCTGTGAGGGTGGGCATGCCCTGGCACAGGATGCCCAGAGCAGCTGTGGCTGCCCCTGGATCCCTGGCAGTGCCCAAGGCCAGGCTGGACATTGGGGCTGGGAGCAGCCTGGGACAGTGGGAGGTGTCCCTGCCATGGCAAGGGAGGCACTGGATGAGATTAAGGTCCCTTCCAACCCAAACCAGCTTGTTATTTGTGAATTGGTGTTTAACTGGGTTTCCATGCTCCGCCAATCTTGCTGGTTGGACGGTCCTAAAGATACTACAAGTTCAAGCAATAAATAAATCCATGGTGGGAGCAGAAATAGATCTGAAAACTCCTGAGGCCAATTTCTCTTCTCTAACCACTAAGCAGCATGTATTTTCTTTTGTCATGGTTTGGTCCTGTGCAGGGGGGAAAAAAATAAAAATATAGATGAATGTGATTTCCCAGGTTGCTGTCATTTTTTGTTGGATGCAGGGCTCACAAATGCTTTCTACACAGGCTCTTGACTTAAATCTACAGAAGGTCAGCATCAGAAAACACTTTTATCAGTGCCTTGAGAAAGGAGGGTTAAGTGGACCTGAATTCTAAATCTTATTGCTTTTAATATAGTTGAATAAGCAGCTCATTCAGCTGTTACTAAGTTGGTGTGTTTTCCTGTTTTCCTGGCCTCCTAGAGAAGTGGGATCAGCATGTGATCTGTGTGCGGAAGGAAGAGTCCTGGTGCAATACGCCTTCAGCGCCTCTTCCCCCATGCCCTGCGATCCCTCGGGGCACTGGAGCCCACGGGAGGCAGAAGGTGAGTCACAGGGCTGGGGACAAACACCTGGTGGGGGAGAAGATGGGACAGAGCAAAGGGAGAGCCTCAAAGACACTGGGAAAATCTGGGAGTGATTGATTATATCTCCATGTAGCGTGGACAGAACTAGCAGGCAGCGGAACACTTGAAGGAATGGCACTGGCTCAAATACCTCAGTTTTGGCCCCTGAATCCTGCCCCTGCCCATGAATTAAATAAATTCCAGGAGCTGAATATGAATTTCACAAAGCAGCAGAATGCCAAGAAATGCTGACCATTCACATCTGCCAGACAAATTCCTCAGGGGAGCTCTTTACTCCCTCTACTCCCACTCCAAAAGTGAGGAGTTGTTATTTATTTGGGCCTGATTTGTGCTTGTGGTGAATAGCAGTGGAGGTTGCCCTTTGGGCAAGTGCTCTGCAGCAGGAATGCAGGTGACCACGTCAGGCCCTCTTGTTCAGGATGTTTTGTAAGTCATTCCCTCGGAGCCTGACGGAGGGAGAATGGTCTGCAGAGCTGGTTGTGCACTGCCATTAGATCTCCATCATTAACTCTGCTCCACACGTGCCTTCCGCTACATCCCGGGCTGGATGTGGTGGAGCATATTTCAGGTTGTACCAGGCAAAGGTCAGTCATCCCAAATCACGGTTTGCAAAGAGCAGAGGATTATTTCAGCCTGTCCCTCATGAGCTGTTCCTTCCGGAGCAGCGCGCTCGGGGCCCACACTGCACCGTGAGCACACAGGTGAGCTCACCGAGCCCCAAGGACAACCCTGGCTTTTGCAAACTCATTATACAAATACCTCCTTATGTTCAGGGCTTATTTCTCCTGCACATGGGGGTTATTCTGCAAGGAATATTATTTGGGCTGGCACCCAGGAGCTCTGCCTTGCCCTGAGGTTGGCACATGCAACAAGCTGTGTCTCTGCTGCTTGATGGGATAGTGGGCAGTGTCTGCTGTCCCACACAGCCATGTCCCGGGGTGGGGGCCTAGCAGAGGTTGTGTTTCACTCCCACTCACCCCCTACATTCAGAACAGGGTGCCCAGAACAGCTGTGGCTGCCCCTGGATCCCTGGCAGTGTCCAAGGCCAGGTTGAACGGGGCTTGGAGCAGCCTGGGACAGTGGAAGGAGTCTCTGGTCATGGCAGGGGTGGAGCTTTAAGGTCCCTTCCAAGCCAAACCATTCCATGGGTGTATGACATCCAAGGCTGCTGGGCACAGCTCAGAGCACATCTGGCCCTTGGGTGGATGCTCCATCCTGGGAAGCAGCACTCTGGGATCACCCAGGAAACAGCATCAGCAAAGTTTGCATCACAAACATAAGTTTGGATCACTTGCAGTAGTAGTTCAGGGTAGAAGGTAGAATTTCCACTTAGCCAAGGATTACAAGACTTTGAAACCTGGTTTCATTTGGAAGAAAGCTTGAAACATTTGAAATTCTCCATGAAGGAAAATTAAAAACAAAAAGTGTTTGATGCTGGCCAAAATGTTTTGTTTACGTCATATAATTCCTCATTAACTTTGGTTAAATTACGACATTTGAAAATATACCCTTTTAGTATAGAATCTAAGGCAAAAGCAACTTTGAATATCAAAATGGAAAGTGTTTCAAGGTGCAAAAGTGAAAAGGTTTCTTACAAAAATGTCAAAACACAATGTTCCAATAGTGTTAGAAATTTCTTGCCATTTTCTCTTCCAGAAAAATAATTTGGCCAAATAAACCTAGTTTCGAAAAATGTTTTTATTTTGAAAGGACAGCATATTCCATTGAAATATGCAGTTCCATCAAAATTTCTCCACTAAGCTTTGATTTGAAAACTTCTAGATCTCACACGTCTTGCCAGAGGCATCATTCCTAGAGAAACTTAGCTACTCTAAGATTTATTACTCAGCAGCATTTTGCATTTAATTTCCTCTTCTTGCTGTGTGTGCCTGCATGTTCTTAGCTATGAAGGGTGCAGTCAGATCCTTATCCATCCCATTCAGTAATTCTTGTGCCATTGCTATGGAACAGAAATTTGGTAATCCTGTCCTCAGGATTAATGAGTGGTTGCCACTTTAGGGTAGAAAATATACCAAGCGTATGATGTTTGTTGCTCCATGATTTTCTGTCTCCACTGCCACACTCCCTGACATTCAGGCCCTCTGCCTATCTGCACTTGATCTGAGCTACAAATAGCACAGTTAGATCATTGTCTGGCTCCTTTAATTGTCTATCTGTGAGTGCTCAAGCAGTCAAGCTTTAACTTCACTTTCTGCAGGGGTTCATGGGTGCAAATCTCCACTGCTTGAATGTCCATGGAAAGTGAAGACAAAAGAGGCACAAGCAGGGCCAAAATGAACTTGTTTTAAAGAGGTGACACTTGTGGAAAAGGTTTTGCAGGACTCAACCAGCTTTTGAGCAGAAAACCACACTCCTCACGTGTGTCCGAAGCAGCTCTGGTTGGTCTCATTTTGCTGAGGTCTCCTACCCCAGGTGGCTGCACCAGCCGTGGTCTGGGCTGTGTGTGAGCTGTGCCCATTGCAAAACCCTGCTCTGGGCACCGTGTCCTCCCTAATTCCCTGCTTATTCCTGAGCATGGTGGGATCCAACCCCCAGGCTGAGACACCTCGTGGTTCTTTCTCAGCCCACTGTGGCCCCTGCTCGAGGGGCTGTTTGTTCCTTGGCAGGGGTTGTGAGAAGGCTCTGGAGATCAGGCAGTTCTGATGTACTCTTTATCTTCACTGTAGAGCCAGAAAGCTCTAACCTACCTGGATTCTCACCAGCAACACCAGCTAGATCAACAAACCCTACAGCACCTCCATAGCTCTGTCAAAGGGGGGTTTTATGTAAGAAAGGTGATTTTGGCTCCAGCCCAGCGAGTACCTTTGCTTGTTGTGCACTGTATGCATATATCAGTCAGTTCCTCCTGCTTGGCTCCCTGCTGACTGAGAGAAGTGTGGGAATATTATAAAAAATGTTGCTGCCTTGGTCTGCTCAAGAGCTCAGCCCTCACCTGGGCCTAATATTTCCTTCGAGAGCAATTCCTTCTGTGTCTTAATTGTCCCAGGTGGACATTGGAGTCCCACTGGATGGTTCCTTTATCTTGACCACCTAAGAAATTTGGCAGGTGAGGTGCAGTTGTGACAGGGGTGACATCCTGAGAGACTCCTGATGCCAGATGGTCTCTGAGGCTCTGTCCCTGTGCTGGGGAATTCATCCCAGGCACTGCTGTAAATGCACAATGAAGGATTGGCACACCAGGCTGTAGTTGTGGGAAACATTTTAGGAAAGACACCTTCCTAATTTGCCATCCCTGCTCTCTAACCCAGACATGGGGTTTGGCTCATCCTCACAAACCTCACATTCCTGTTTTGTGTTAGGCAAGACGTGAGATGCTGTTCTCTGTCTGATCTGACTATCTCATCAGGCAAAGGATTTTCAGAACCTGAGTGCAGAGGGGAAGAATAACATCAACACCATTTCTTTTTACATGCAAATATTTGTAATTTTCAGAGTATTTACCCATCTCTAGAAATCCAGTATGTGAAATAAAAATAAAGTTTGTGTCCTCTTCCACAATTAAATGGGTATGTTTTACCCAGTGAAAGAGTCGAGGAAATTTAAGAAAGAGTCTCTTTATCTCAACTTCATTGAGGTTTTTAGTCTATGAATGATTATAATCTGCCACCCGTTTTGGGGTAATTATCTGTGTGCTGAGCTCCCTGGCAGCCAAGTCCAAGTCACACATCTCCAGGAATCACACCCTCATCTACCAAAACATGTAGGTTTGCTTGGAATTTAAGTCTTACCAAGGCCTTGAACTGAGAGAGGTGAATTTGCAGGATCCCAGGTGGGGACGTGCTGGGCTGTGAGCCATTAGCTCCATTTTCCTTTCTTGCAAGAGGGCAGTGGTAAAATTCACAGATCTTTCCAAAGCCCTCCAAGATACTGGAGTTAAAAAAAACTTTAGGAGTTTGTTCAGGAGTTTGCTGTGGGTCTGAGAAAGTCGTCAGAGGGCTCAGCCAAGCACACCCAGCCGGCAATGAGGGTGAGATAACGTGAGCTGAATGGGGTATTGCTGCTCACAGTGATTATCCACAGGGCTTGCACGCTTGCCAGGGGGAAACTCGAGCGTGTTAAATGGACCTCTGGCTTACTTCAGCATGCATCACTGCTGTGGTCTCTCCAGATGCTGATCTTAGTGGCATTCCCGCTGCTCTGTGCCATGTGAGGAGGAGAGAAGGGCGTTGGGATATGGGAGGTGAGGGAGAAGCATGAAAAGTTGGGCATCTGCGGGACAATAGTGCTGAATTGCAGGAAGGCTGCCAGGAAATCTATTCTGCATCTGGGTCCATTTGGTATGAACAGGAGAATTCCCTGAGCTGTTTATCTTTGACAAAAGAGGCACATTTCTAACACTTCATTGGATCACAGACAATCAGAATAACCTTCGCACGTTGCCCTTTTCTCTTTGAATTAGTAGTGATGTCCTGTTTGTCCATGTTTGCCCAGTAGTTTATCTCGCTTTCTTCCTCAGTTGCAAACAGCTATGCTGTCCTTTTTTTCCCTCTGCCTTCTGCACTTCTCTCCTCTCATTACCTTTCTTTATCTTCTTTTCTGTACTTTGCCTTCTCCCTGTCATGCTTGCCTCCCTTTTTGTGTGATTATTTGGGAAGGAAAAGGGAATTTATAGCTCTCACTGGATTCTGTTACCAACTGTTCCACCCGTCTGACCCCTCTGGATCTTACAGTCCATGACTCCACGCCAAATTGTAATGTTACCATAGCATTTGGGAACCCAGCAAGCATTGTGGCTTTCATTATTTTTTAGTACTACCTCCCATGTAGTTGAACACAGCCAACGGTGGGAAACGTAAAAGCACAAGTGCCTGTTGTTTCATCAACAAGAGCAAAGAGACAGCTCAGACCTGTGCTCCATGTGCCTCCAAAAAATGGGTCTTGCACAACGTGCTAGATCAGCCTGTAAATGCCACAGGAGTTGCCCCTGAACAGCACAACAGCTTCTCGGAACAAACAAAGGCTCTTTTCTTGTCTTTGTTAAAGAGAAAAATATTGTATTTTCGAGTGAGAGGCAAGGGAATAAGTAGGAGGTGAACTGAAGGCAAAGTGACTCTGTTTATCAGTTAAATTACCAAGTGGAAGGAGTAGAAAATATCATTTGGCACAGGGAAAGGCACTAGAAGTCGGAAATGCAGGCCCAGCTGCACTGGCACAGAGTGTGTTGTGTGGTGTCTAGTCCAGCTGGGCACTTAAACTGTGTTTGTGTTTCTCACCTGGCCAGGAAACACTGGTGTTCTATTCCTCCTCCCCATGCTGGCCATGCCTGTTCTGATGAAGTAAATAATTTGTTTCCTGGACAGATATGTTCTCCTGCAACTAGTCTGCCTTTGATGCCAGTGAAAAATCATGTCCGCTAACTTCTTTTGCACCCTCTCTTTGCTTCCCTGTTCCTTTCCAGGGCACCCTGACGTTGAGCAGCCCTGTAAATCCAGCGTCAGGACATGGAGTCCCAATTCGGCCGTCAACCAACACACGGTGCCCCCAGCCTGCCCCGAGCCCCAGGGCTGCTACCTGCAGCTGGAATTTCGCTACCCCCTGACTCCAGAGTCCCTCACAGTCTGGGTGACGTTTGTTTCCCCGGACTGGGACTCCAGTGGAGCAGTGAATGACATCAAGCTGCTCACCGTCAGCGGGAAGAACATTTCTCTGGGGCCGCAGAACGTCTTCTGTGACATCCCACTGACCATCAAGCTGGATGTGGGACAGGTGGGAGAGGAGGTGTACGGGATCCAGATCTACACCTTGGACGAGCACCTGGAAATCGACGCTGCCATGCTGAGCTCCGTCCCCCACAGCACCCTGTGCTCAGGATGCAAACCCATCCAGTACAAAGTGGTCCGGGACCCCCCTTTCCATTCTGGATCCCCAGTGGTCATCTCAAACCTCAGCAGGAGATTTGTTGACACGTAAGTAGCTGCTTTCCAGAGAGCTGGATAGACTGGCTCAGATCAAAACAAGGCCCTGTTCTTCTCATCCTTCTAATGTCCAGTACTACAAGTGATTGTTAAGATGTTGAGCTAGACAGACATGCCAAGAATAACCAAGACAGGATGTTCTCCTAGTTTCTCTCTGAAACCAGGAGCATTAAACCCAAATGAGATAGCCTGAGATTTCATGGATAGTTGTCAAGAAATTTCTGGACTGGCTGTGCAGAGGTGTGTCATTCAGTTTTTCTTTAACTAGAAAGGATAATGCAATCTACCTGAGACAAAAAAATTAAATGTTTAAGGTAATCTAAATGAGGACCTCTGGAATAACACAGTCATTGTTTCCTTGAGAATCTTTACTGTTTTGATAGAGATAGAGAAGGAGAGAGCAGAGCTTTCAGTGCTGGAGCACTGATTAACTGCCAAAGAAAGTGTTCAAGGGAATACATGTGCATGTTCAGGTGTGTAAATGTGTTTCAACCTCTTCCATCTTCTGCTTTCGTAGTTGTGTTGGTGTGACATTGTTCTGAAATGGGAAGCATGACAAGTGCTCTTAGTTTGCTGTAGGAGCTGAGTTTCATCCCAGATGTAGTTACACTCATCTAGTCAAGGAATACATTACTGTTGAGAAAAGTCCAGCTTCAAAATATTTACTGATTTCGAGGAGATCCATGATCTACCCATAAACAACCGACAGTAAGAAAAACATCTTTTGCATAACATGATTCCCTGGAAATGATTCACTCATCTGTGGGAGCAACATGAAGCTCTTTTGAAAAATGAACACCAGATAAAAGGAAACCTGCTAAGAAAACTGCACTCTAATTTAGAAAAGATGATCTAATTAGTACAGCTAATATCAAGGAAGCATACATCATTATGGTCTTCTAAAGCATATTTAAATAGAATAAAAATGATTTATTAACAATTCAGTAATCATGAGCTACAATCCCTTTTCATGGCCCAATTATGCAGCTCAGAAGATACAAATTGTCCCTACGGATTTAAAAATTCAAGGTAACTAACAATAGTGAATCTAGAAACAGAAACCCAGGACATCAGTAAGATTACTCATGTGCTGAAAGTTAAGCATGTGCTTAAGTGCTTTCTTGGGTTGTAGCCTTGTTCAAACAATTGCTGGCACTTAGCATGAGATGAATATTGGCATATTGGAAATGTGGAAAGTGACTAATTTTCCCAAGATTTTGCTGTGAAAGCATCTTTGCCTGAAACCTGGCCCACTCTCATTGGAAAATGGGGCTGGTTTGGTTTGAAATAATTGCATACCTTAGCACAAGTTCCCACAGAAACAGGTCCAGTTTTGACTTTGTAACACAATGTGAAAGAAAAAAGGAAAGCCCAAAACATAACTTGTATTCTGAGTTCTGTTTTTTTGTCTTTTATTATGATTTTGTGGGTGACTTTTAGCTTACACCTAGCTCAAGTGAAGAGAGCTCTAAGAATTAAATCAGTAGCCAGGAATTAGTGACAGTTTTCCTGAGGGTCATTGAATAAATCACATGGGATAACAGCACTGTCCCTGTCTGTATGTCTCAGGTAGTTACACAGAGAGTTAAAAATCAGACAGAACATTTAATTTAGTCTTTCTGGGCTCCATCTGCGATCAGTGGTGACAGAAGTGGATGTTTCTAGAAGCTAGCACAGCCAACCTCACAACCAAATCCCATCCAAACCCTCCAGGCTAGCTGGGGTCACTTCCTCTGTGTCTTACCAGGGACCACAGGCAGAATCCTGGCAGGACAGGATTCCTGAGCTCTGACAGGACACTTGGGAAGTGAAGTTTTAGTCACTGGCTGAGGAGGCAAATATGCAGATTCTTTAGCACTTGTATCTGGCTTTGAGACCATTTTGGCTGATTTACTGTGAGGGTGGGCAGGCCCTGGCACAGGGTGCCCAGAGCAGCTGTGGCTGCCCCTGGATCCCTGGCAGTGCCCAAGGCCAGGCTGGACACTGGGGCTGGGAGCAGCCTGGGACAGTGGGAGGTGTCCCTGCCATGGCAGGGGGCTTGGAGCAAGATGGTCTTTCAGGTCCTTTCCAACCCAAACCACTCTGTGATTGTGCAATTCAAGACTTCTGCTGGTGTTTGAAATTTTGATAAGTGAGATGAAATTTTTATGGTATTACTCAGGCACAGCAGTGATCTGTGTCTCAGAGGGGGCAGATTCAGAAGCTCCTGCTGGGCCATACCTTGAGACAGCAAACACCTTGAAACTCTGCATGGGGTTGTGGTTTTCTGGTAGAGGCAAAAGCAATGTGAATTTTCCACTGAAACCTTGTGCAAAGTGCAAAGAGTAGCCAGAGTCTTTATACTCCCTAAGCAGGAAGGGACAGGAGTATTCAGGGACAGAGGCACTGGGCAGAGCTCCTACCTTTAAATGTGTGTAGAGGTAAATGCTGTCTCTCTCCCCTGTTCACATCTGCCTGTTTACCTCATTCTGCACCACTGGAATTCAGCATATCTCTGCAGCCAGGCTTTGCAGCCCCTTTATCTCCCTGTGAGCCCCAAGCCAGTTGCCCCTCCTTGGTGCCCTCACATGCTTTCCATATTAAATAAAACGACACCTCCACATTTCTGTGGAAGGCTATTTTGAAGGAAGTCACATATCTTTGCTCTTGCCTCCTCTGACCTTGATCTTCACTTTCTCTTTTTCTCTCAAAGAAAATATTTGCTTGAACTGTTATCTGTGAGCAAGATCCTTTCCCCAGGTGTGGTGATGCTGAAAGAAAAATTAATTTCTCCTGCCTTCTTCCTGTCAAAGAGAGGGAACTTCCTTTTAGGCTGAGAGGAGAGACAGCCTTTAATGAATGGCCCTTGCCTAGTCAGCACAGGGTGCTCCACAGAGGAGAGGAAATAACTACAACAGTGGAAACATTTTATTAAGAAATGCAAAATAGTGCCAGACCTTCTGTTCTCAAGTTGAATTTTAATCTCAGCTCTTGGCTCAAGCTGAGGCTTAAACATTTGTTTCTGAGGGACAGTACCTTATCCTTGGTTCTTACAGAAACCAGGCAAGATACCCTCAATTCCACCGAGTGTGATCAGCCAGAATTGCTGGTATCTGGGATAAAATGAGAGTGAGAGCCTAGGAAGAGAGCAGAAAGCTAAATAAATCAGTAGTGGAGAAAAAGAGGTCAGGCCAGGTGCAGCATAGAACTGCTGAGTCTTCACACTACCCTGAGTGATAAGGAAGGAGCCTCATCTGCAAGTCTCAAAGTCTCAGCTCACAATTTAATCCAGAGTGTGGGTGGTGCACATGCTCAGAGGGCTGTGCTCTGGCTGTTCTCTGGAAACAGTGTGTGACATGGTCACAGTGGTAATCAAGGTAGTGGTTTTTTGCCATTAGTGGAGCTTTTTCACACTCACATTGTTGTGTTGGAGATTTTTTTAAGAGCTCAGTGAGCAGTCAGTGCCCAGAGCTCTCTGGATGGTGCCACAGGCACTGTGAGGTGTCAGTCCCACCAGGGCAGCAGGGGTGAGCAGCCTGTGCTCCCCATGGCATTCCCAGTACCCCAGTTTGTGAGCAGTGAGGAGCTGGCTGCGCTGACAAGACCGACCTGCTCTCCTTTGCCAGACCAAGCCAAGAGACACTGAGGTTGGTTTTGAAAGCTGTCAGATTAACTGAAAAAGTTTCAAAGAGCTGGAAACTTTCCCAACTTTTCTGGCACAGACTTTGTAAGAAGCCTCAAAGTGTGGTGGACAACAGCAGATCAGGTTGTCTTTGTGGCCTTAACCAGTAGGGTTTTTTCAAGGCAAAGGCATTGACTGAAATAACCTGAGAAAGACTCTCAGCACGAAGCCCTGGTACAAGGTTTGGGTTTGCAGGGTTGAGCTTCACTGAGAAGCAAGTTAGCAGTCCTGTGATATGTTATTCTGAGCCAATCCTACCAGAGGTTTAGTACCGAGCTGACACATAGAGATCCTGCATTCAGACTTCAAAAAAGAAACACTGAGAGAGAAGCTTGCATTTTTTTGTACAGGGAATAGGTTTTTTTTTCTCAATTTTAGCTATTTTGCACTAACATTCTATGGCTAAACCTTTTCTGTTGCTTGATAATAGTTGGAGGGGACTGATCATCATCTGTGTAAGCAGCAGTTCTTGTTCAAGTAAGTACAATAATTTTAAGTATCTTGTCAGAATCAATACTTCCATTCAGTGCTGAACTTGTAAACTCCATGTCATTTCTTAGGTTTTAACACCTAAAGGTGGTGGAGTAAGATCTCACTCAGGCTTCTTACAGTGTTTGCAGGATGACAGAGGGATTGCCACCCTCGGGATGGCAGGTGGCTGGAGGGCTCCTGTGGCTCTGCTTGTGGGTCTCTAGTGTTTCATTGTTCGTGGTCCTTAGCAGTTCACATGGTTTACCCCTCTACTTTAGCCAACAAAATCATTTTTTCCCAAATTTGCCTTATTGATGCATTTGCCATTTGTTACTGGTCCCCAGTTGGAAGGGGTGTATGGTCAGTGACTTGTCAGAAATCCCAGATGAGGAGAAGCTGAGTGAAGTGGAAAGTAACTCTTTAGTCTGGAGGTTCCTACAAACCTGAACAAGCAGAGAGGGTGGAGAATAAGCAGTGGCTGTCCATAATGAGCAAGAGCTCCTTATAGCCAGTTATTGGTGTGCCTTTTAGCCCCTGAACTCAAGAGGGAGAGTGAATTTACCTGACACCAGCCGAGGCGAATGGACTGGGAAATTATGGATATCACAATGGTGATATCTAAACCCAAGAATGCAACACTAAAACTTCGCAGTGACATCTGTCCTTATTATGGCATTCCTTCCTTCACCTCAAAGGTCTATTTCTCTGTTTTCTGGAGATCTACCAGCCAGAGGAATGTATGATCTAAAGCAGCTGAAATGAATTGCCAAATCTATCTGTCATGAAGATAATTAACACCATATTTCCACCCAAACAAGATAGAGATCACTGGGTGTTTTTTCTCCCGACACCAAAAGTTGAAGCCCATATTAGCACCCATCTTCTGCTCATCCCTCCCCCTCAGTTACTGTGCCAAACCTCTCTCGATATGCCAGGAAATACTGGGGAGTATCTAAGATAGGACTGAAATATTTAGAAAACACTTTGCATGCCCAGATTTATCTGCAAGGTTGTCCATGCCATAGTGGCAGGCTACAACATCTGGATTCCCAGCTGGCTTTGGAACTGTAGTTGGCATTCCAGCTGTCCTTCTGCACCAACACTTACCCATCTACCCCAGAAAGGCCTTGCTGAGGACCTCCCATGCTTTTTCTGTGGGTATATCCCCCCCAAGGTTCATAGTTTTCATGCAATTGAATAAATCATAGGATGACAGAAATGTAGAATGCTTTGGGTTGAAAGGGACCTTGAAGATCATCTCATTCCAGCTCCCTGCCATGGGCAGGACACCTTCCACTAGACCAAGCTGCTCAGAGCTCCATCCAGCCTGGCTTCCTGATTTACTGCTATCTTTCCCTCTCACTTGCAATAAAGAGTCCCCAGTTTATTCCAAATTTCTTGGTCCTAACATGTAATATTGTCTTACACCAACGTACAGACCATTTCAGGACACCTAGACCTGTAAGTTATTCATTTCTGCATTATAACTCCATCTTTCTCTGAATTGACTGAGCCTGTTTACCAGTTCTGTATGTCTGTGGATACTTGAACTTTTAGGGTTCTGATCTTTATTAGCAGGAACTGTTTGTTAGTCAGCCTTAAAGCGATAACTGAATGAAAAATTCCATTTTCATTCAAATTTCTCTTTCAATCCAACCTATTACAGCTACTAGATGTAAATGCAAAACAGTGTGTCTCTTGTTGAGTCACTGAGTATTTAATGCCCACTCTTACACCATGCACTACCAGGGAACTGCTGTTATTAAAAGCATTTTTCACTCGTCTCCAACTAGGAGGTTTCTTCCCATAATTGCACAATTCACCATATTTTTTTTTCTCTAGTAATATGTTAGAGATCCCTGGCTGTATCCATATGAAATTTTACGGCTCCTCTCCAGCAGAAACACTTTTACCAAGCTTCAGTAGGAACAAATTTACTCTTATTCACACTTTCTTGCTCATTTCTAAGAGCTTTCCTATCATTAATTTTCCATGCTAGCTTTCCATGGACAAAGGTGTTTTGAGCTTTCCCAAGAAGCAAACACCCTTCTGTCCCACCAGGTTTCTCTTACCCCTGTAATTTCCAGTTTCAGGTTCAAGAACTTGCCTAGTTCTTCATCCAGAGTTCTTTTGTTAAGGAGTAAATGTTTCGTTTTTCCCTTGCAGATCCTATTTTCCCAGCAGGAATAGTGGCTATGCTGTCATTGTACCAAAGCCTTGTCAGTGAAGAGTTTTGTGTGTGTTGGAGCTGCCTGTGGTCAGTTTTGGCAGAGTTGTGGTGTTTGATGTGCAGCTGGTGTAGGACAGTGTAGCAGTCCTGGTGCTCAGCAAGGAGCTGGCATTGTCCCTGTGCCCATGCCTGGCCTTGGCTGTGTCATCAGCTCCTTCCTCATGTGATGCCTTAAATGGCTCCCTAGAAACAGAGAGCAGACAGGAGTAAAGGAATCAAGGAGGGATTGATTGGAAAGGCCTTCAGAGGTACACTCTGGGCTCCAGAGGCTCCTGCCTCAGTGCATCCCAACATGGACAAGGACAGCTCCCGAGTTCTTCCCACTTGGATCTCAGCATTAATTCCCCAAGCAGAACTCAGGCAAGGATGGAATTTGCCCAAGCTTGCCCCCCTCTTGCCAAGATTGTGGTTTGCAGTTCTTGTTTCTGGGTGTCCTTGGAGAGCAAGTTAGAGGTTTTGTTATGTCTATCTAAGCACAGAGAACAGCACTTAACAAGCTACAGAAAACTTCAGAGTCACACTAGCAGTACAGGATTTGAAAAATACAGAAGTTAAAACCTAAGCCATCACACGCAGCCACTATAGATTGCTCTGTTCCTGCTTAGTGAACCTGGAAATCCTCCATGATGAAAGAACAGAACTATACAAGACACTTGCCTGTCCCACACCTTCCCTCCCAGCAGTGGGAAACTCCTCATGTTTTCACCTGACCCTGACAGAGGTGATGTGCTGGGTGAAGGAGACTCCTCCACCCAGCAGCAACTCCACTGCCAACACCCCCTGGGGAAGCTCTTTCCTTTCCCAGCAGTGGGGCCTCAGCTGTGGCTTGCAGAGGTCTGGGCAGGGATGCCCAGGGGTGGCTGATTCTGCTCCCTGTGCCAGGTAAGGGCACACATTCTTGCTCTACACCGAGGGCTCAGCGAGCCAGCAAGAGGAAAAATATGAAAACTGCTTCTATTCCATCTCCCGTTCCTGCCTCTCTCCTTCACATGTCGTGCTGGTAAATCCCGAGGTAGTGGTTGTTATTATTTATAGCTGCCAGTAGCGTGCTGGGTGTTTCACAGAGGAAATACACAGAGTGCCTTCATCCAGAGAGCTCCCAGTGAAGTGTTGGGGGCCAGCCGTGCTGCTGCTCTCAGGGATGATGCATCTCCACTTGGCTGATGTGATTTGACAGCTGGAAGCCACGTTCTGATGGCTTTCCTTCTTCCCTGCTTCCTTCATTAAAGGTGCCAGGTGATCTTTGCGAAAGAAGAAAACCTGCTTCCTGACCCCACACGCAGAGCAGATAGAGCAATTTTTTCCCTTACCACCCTCTGCCAAATTGCCTTAACCCTGCCCTGGAGAGGAGAAAGAACAATTTGACACTCTGTGCCCATTCAGGAGGCAGCTTTTCCGCTAAGCCTGTGCAGAGAGGCTGTCTGGTGCCAGCTGTAGTGATAGATTTGTGGTTCCTCGCTGTTGCGGTTTCTTATGTAATGCTGTAACTAAAGCTGGCACTTGACAGAATCTGTAGCTCCTGTTCTGGCTCGGCTGCACATGATGCAAGAATGAAGGTAGAAAGTGCTGGTTGATATCTTCATGGGTTTGTGATCCCAAGACAGGGCAGCCCAGGGGAATTTTTCAGCCTGGGTGTATCTTCGAAGGGTGGGATTGCTCAGAATGCCCCACAGCTGCCACTCCTAAATAAATTATTCTAGGAAAGAGGGGCTGCCCCGTTTGGGGAGTGACACTTGGCTTGGGGATCAGCTCTGCTCCAGCCAGGGACTCCCCAAGGACTGCTGCTACATTGGATTCCCATCTCCAAAGTACCTCTTGGGCAATACACAGAGGCTGTAGAGAGACCAGGCCTGGAAACTACAACTTAGGCATGTGCAAGTGTCCCTAAAAAAGCGAACATTAACAGCTGTCCTATTATTATCCAAATAGATACTATTAGAAATTGATGTATTTAATCACTTCCAGCCAGAGTGGAACTTGAACTCATGACCTAGAAGTAGTAGCAGAGTTTTCAGCTGCAGGAGGGGAAAAAAAAAAAAGTAGAAGGTCAAACAGGACTTTTCCTGCTGGGCAAAATAATTTATTGCAGGTGAAACAGTCTCAGATATGTGGTAAATTAGGCTGTGCATTATCTCATGGATAATAACTTCTCTCTGATGTTTGCCTTCTTGTGTGCATCTTTATTTTGGGCTCTAAATAAGATAAGAAGCACCAGAAATCTCCCAGGAATAACAAATGCATTTTCTTTGCTTGATTGAGGAAAGAAATATTGGACAGACACATGTTATGCAACAATTTAAAAATAACTCTTGTAAAACTTGGAGTGAGCCTCAAATACCGCAGAAGTAGCAGAAATGTGTTACCTACCTTTTTATCAGCCAGCCAATACAGCTTTTCTCAGCTACTTTTGCTGAACTATTGGCCTGATCATTTCCTGGGCATTTTATTTTAATATATTTTCATAGGAAGTGCATTCCAAGCCTCTGTTAAATTTGAATCTACACTCGAGCAAGCAAGGATTTGGAAGGAACGCTGCAGTCAGACTGAAATACCTGTGTTGTCCTTTGTATCTTGTGGGATCCAGCAAGAGACAAGATAAAAGTGTTCCAGGCTATGCTGGACAGGGCCCTGAGCAATCTGGTCTAGTGGAAGGGTTGAAACCAGATGAGTTTTAAGGTCCCTTCCAACCCAACCCATTCTGAAATGCTGTGATTTTAGATGTATTACTGCAGGGTGTGCAACCTGCCAGTCCTGCTGCAGGCCCAAGGCACACATCTTGTGATCATTTCACCCAAACTTCTCTCACTCTTTTTGGTCAGCATCTCCTTAAATGAATGGTGACATTGGGCATCTCCCTGCTGATATCCCAATTCCAGCATTTTCCTGGTGCTTCTCTTATAGGAAGGGCAAGGTGGAAAGAAGGTTCCTTCTTTTCAAATTGTACCTCAGAGAGGGTGGCTGGAATTCGATACCCCAAATTATCAGTCCCTGAAAGCCCAGTGCAGTAAACCAGATCATTTATTCACCATGGTACAGGATTTTTTTAAACTGTAAGACCAGTTGCAGATGTAATGACAAGAGAGGAAATTAGCTCATGATGGGATTTTAGGAAGAGGCTAGTGGAAGTATGTTCAGTAATGTTCAGTTATTAAACCATTAGAGATCCCACTGGAGACCAGCCAGTAGGATTTCTCATAATCTGCAGTGGCTTAAGGCAAAACACAGAGCCCCTGAGGAGGGAAATGACAAAATGTTCCTCTGAAAGAGTCACCTCATCTCCTCACCCATGTCTGTGGGCTCTGCTCTGGGTGTGACAGCACATCCCTGTCTGTCATCCCTCCCTCCTCCCAAGGAGCAGGAGAGCCACAGCCCCAAGCCTGCACCCTCCAAAATAGGTCTTGGTGATGTGGGATGGTAGATGTGAAACCAGAGAGCACTGCAAACATCTGTGTTCACTTGGGGCCCAATCTAAGCCCTACTGAAAATCCACAGAATAATTTCCACTGGCTCCAGGAGCCTTCGGACCAGACACTGTGAGTGTTTGCTCCCGGGGCTCTGTTCACCATTTTGGTGGGATTACAGGGAAACAGGAGGGTACTAAGTTCCTAAAATCAGGTCTCAGCTCAGACCTGTTGAAAAGAAATCCAAGAGGTCAGGTCTGGATTCAGAGAAGGCGAAGCAGCTTATTCTGCCAAGCTGACCACCCTAAACTGGGGAGAGCCCTCTGCCCAAACCCGATGGACTGGCACAGGGCTGAGGGCAGCAGCTGAAGTGCTCCCAGCCCCAGTGATGATCCAGGAGTGGAGGGGTGGTTGTTGGTTCCCGGGTGTGGTGGGCAGGGTGTGCATCAGGCACTTCCCTGCGCCGTGGTGTAACCAGGCTGGCGCTGGCAGTGCCGTGCGGAGTCCCCGCCGATGTCACAGCTGGGACATGGCCAGGGGCGTCAGCGATCAGGAGGTGCTCACAGAGGCAAGATGCAACAGGCAGAGCTTCCTCAGTGACAGTGACGGCCTTGACTGCAGTTATCCTGTCCCAGCCTGCCTGCTGGCTGTGTTTCTGTTTTCTCCCTGCTGCACCGCGGCTCCGGAGCACTGTCCTCAGGTGGAGGATACTGGCACCATTCCCTCGAAATCGATGGAGAGCTGCTGGCTTCTGCCAGCTGCAAATAGGGCTTTCTGCATTTCTTGTCCCAGATCTTTCCTTCCTCAGCTAAACCACACCAGCCTCCCCTCCTGTGGTGGCCACATCTGAGCCTCACGTTAAGAAGTGCTCCCGTCTCACTCGGGGTCTCAGCGCAGCAGTGAAGAAGAAAACACAACAGATTTTTTTTTTCCTTCCTTCCTTCCCTGCTTCTAATAGCAACCAGGTGCTCTGACACTTAACCTGTGTGCTGCTGTGAAATTGCCTGTCTGGTGCAAACACCCATGTGAGGCCCAGCGCCTCGAGGATTTGCTTTATCCCAGGATTTGTAACCTAATCTCAGCGAGATTCTGCATTTATATCAGCCACCTTAAAAATTCATGATTTTGTTGTTGTTTACACATGAGAGGAGGAAATCATCTCTTGACATTGATTTTTGGGGATTTTTTTAAGAACTGTCTTTAATGCCTTGGCTGCAATCTTTGTTTTTTATTAAACATGCTACTGTGTTTTTAATTGGTAGCAGGACAAATGCTTGGAGGATTATATCAAAGTCTGCTGGAGTTAATCAGTTGCATATATATCTATAGGTTTGCTACTCACAAAACTTAACAGTTCTTGCATGAAAGACAGAGGAGAACAGACTGTGTAAAAAAAAATGTTCAAAACCAAATGTGTTTAAGGTCCTGAACAGGACCTGGGGTTCAGAGCTCAGGTGCTACAGGCAGACATGTAATCCTGGGCCAGGGCATCTTGTGCAGGTGTGGAGCTGGTCTGAGCAGCAAATGCACCTCAGGGGGACAGATGAGCAGCTGAGTTGCAGTGGTTTAAACCTGGAGTGTTTTGCTGAGTTACTTGAGGTTTACACCAACAGAAGTGAGAGCTGACCTGCAGACTAATTGCCTGGTTTGGATTTGTGGTGATTATGAGAGTTGGTGGTGGCTTTGGTTCCTAGAAATGTTCCGAGGATCCAAGGATATTTTCCTTTTTTAATGCATTGGATCCTTTAACCTCTGATTTGATCCCAAACACGTGGATTATTGCATAAGTGAGCAAGGTGGCTGAGGTGTTAGTTCAACTTTCTGACACAGCCAGAAGCAAAAGTTGAGTCTGAGCTCCAGAGAGCACAGAGTCCTGCTGGTACAGAACGTACCAAGTGTTCACTGAGATTATCTGCTCAGGTCGTTGGCTTCCCCCTCCTTCTTCCTTGGAAACACCCAGTTCAGGTTTAAGTTGGATTTGGGAGCAGAAATCCACTGTACAGTCCCCAGTCTCCCATCCAGCCCCTGAGTGTTCATTTAGTACTCCAAATACCCTGTTTTCCTGTGCTTGTAAACAAATCCTGAATAAAGCTGGAGGGCACAGAGCAAACCTGCGGCCCCTGTTGGCATGTTTCTCCTCGTGGATAGAGAGAGAGGAAAGCCTCTCCAAGGCTGTTGCCTTGGCATTTATGTCTTCTGAGTCAGCTTAGTATCCGAGAGAGAGGCAAGAGAGTTGTTTTGAGGCCTTTGCACCTGCCATGTTGCTGGGCTTATCCAAACAGGGAGAGCTCAGGCCACAGCTGAAATAACAGCCCGGCACAAGAGCTCGGGATTTTTGATGTCCTTCTTGTGTTTACAGCATCCCACCCCTCCTCTCTCCTGACTGCAGAGTCAGGCAGGAATTCTCTTCATTATCTTCTGCCATGCTTCTCATGCCATTTTTATTAAAAAAAGGCAGAGCGAGGGGGAGCGTGTGTGAGAGGAGAGAAGGAGAGGAAAACAGTTGTATTTGTGCAGTCAATGGCAATGAAGGGGAAAGAATGGAAGTTGGGGAGCAGACCTGTTTGGGTTATCCTAAAGTGGCCTCATTCCTTGGCTTACTCTTTATCAGTTGCTTTTGGAGCACCTGAGGATAGCAAAACCTGCAAACATCGCAGTGTTAGTGGATATTTGGGGTAATTCAGGACCTCTGGAATCGGCACTGGGTGTTTCAGAGGCTGTGAGCAGCATGTGGGAACAGACTGGACAGCTCCAGGCTGCGTCTGACAGGACAAGGGATGGTGTAGACCTTCAGCTCTTCTGTTTGTGGTTGTAATTCAGACCCTGGCAGCTGATCTAAAGCATTGCAACAAGGGAAGATGTGGGGCTGGTGCTGTTTGCTGCCAGCAGATTTCCTGTTTTTCTCATCAGGGCTTCCTAGCAGAGAAGAAGAGCAGAGGTGGCAGTGTTAGAGGGAAACAGGGCTGTCACTGGCAGACCAGGGCTCGTTCTGGGCTGCAGAGCGATGGCAAGGAAATGCCATCTTTTGGCTCAAGTGTTTGGTGGCTGTTTAAAATCAAAGACAGATGTGTCCTTCATGAGGACACTTCAGGTGTAGAATTTGCCTGTTCCACAAGACACTGGCTGTGACAGCTGTAATTTAATTGGGGATGCTTAAGACCGTGTCATCTTATCCTTAAATAACAGGAACACTGTCTGCTTTCATTGCTGTCTGACCATTTGTCTTTTCATTGGGCTCAGCCTTAAGGATATATATTTTCAATTCTGTTGGAAACAACTCTTTGCCGTATAATAAACCCTCCTGCTGTTACTTGTAGTAGGAAAAACATATATGCCGTGGTAGTAGGAAAAGAGGCATGGGATGTTTGCTTTCCCTCGATGCTTTCACTGCATCTTGAGTGTGTGCTGTGTCTTCAGATGCTGAAACCCCACAGTGTGCACAGCACAGACGTGGTTGGGGCTGTGTCAGCCCTTGCAGGTCTGCTGGAACTCAAAGCTGTGAGTGTTTCTTCTGCAAATTCACTGATCCTTTAAACCCACCTTGGTCTGAGTAGAAAGCGACTTCCCGCAGGTATAATTTTTCCCAATAAGTTTTCCAGGAACACCCAAACTGAGAGCAGAGGTCCCTCGCCTGGGGGAGAGAGAGCAAGATTAACTCAACTGCCTAGCCTCCCCAGTAAAAACAGGAAAAGAATTAGAGAGTTCTGTATTCCTGACCCTGGATCTGTCACTTGCCACAACAGACAGGAAAGTTGCCCTCGTGGTATTTCACACAGCACGTCCTAATTCCCCCTCTAAGCAGAGGGCTTGAGTCATTGCTTTTTAATAAGGCTGCCTCCCCACAGGCGGAAGCTGCAGCGATCAATGAGGCTTACTCAGTTCTAGAAAAGGTCATTAGAAGACCATAGATATAAATTTAAAGAGTGTTTGTTCACATCCTTGATGTTAAAGATGTTCTTCTCTCTCACTTCCTTAAGTAGCATCTTACAGGTCCTGCCTGTCAGCAGAGTGGAAAGTGCCCCTTGTTGCTGTCACTGTGCCACCAGCTCCCAGGGAAGGTGGGAGAGGAAATAAACGGTCAAAAATCATACTTTTATCACCACTTGGAGCACAGCTTATCTTGCTGACACCTCCAGATACAGTTTGTAATATCGACCTTGGTATACTACAACTACAGAGTAGGAATAAACTCTTCCCCTCCCTGTTCTTGCATTCCTTCCTCCCTCCCTCACTACGGGACTGGATTACAGCCTGCACTACTGCACATATCATCCCTTTAGCAGCTATATTTCTCCAAAATGTGGGCACAGTGAAGGAATGCTAAAACTCTCAGTTGCTGCCAACATGACACATTTAACAGTTCAGGAGGATAGAAGTATCTCACGTTCCAGTTGTTGAAACGTGAAATGCCACATCTAGCTCAGTTCGCTTTTTGTCACTCTTCTGTCAGGCCAGGGTGAGTTGAAAGCATGATGGCTTCAGTTTTGAGTTTCTCAGGTGGTTTTGGTGTTCCTGTCCAGCCACACCTCCACCTCTGCCTGTGTGATGCTGGAGAGCCCCTCTGGAGCAGACATCCCATTTCTGAGCTGCTCTGGGCACAGCTGGTTTGTGGGTGCTGCCCTGGATGTCACACCCTGGTGCTCCTCTGCTGTCCTCCACTGCAAGGAACACTGTGAATCTTCAGGTTGCTCTTGCCTGGGCTGCCCAGAAGGGGATTTGGGATGACAATGGGGAGGATTGGCCCCTCTGGAGACCTGGTCCCAGGGCTGCCATTGCTCTGCAGGGACCACAGGCATTTGTCTTCCCTTTCTTTGTATTTTGACCTAAGACAAAGATATTGGGGTATCCTGAGCATAAATAATTTAACAGCTCTTATTTTCTACCCAAACTGCAGAGGAGTAAGAGGAACCAGGCGGTGCAAACAACGTTTTGTTATAACAGAGACTTTGTTCACCTTCTTTTATGGAGAAGAAGTGGCGCTTTTTTTG
Source organism: Erpornis zantholeuca (assembly GCA_013400515.1). Lineage (NCBI taxonomy): Eukaryota > Metazoa > Chordata > Aves > Passeriformes > Timaliidae > Erpornis > Erpornis zantholeuca. Next base: position 206,454 of record VZTN01035313.1, on the reverse strand, counting down.
TGACACTAAATTTTAAGGATCATTTGCCTGTCACAACATATCATTTCTCCAAGAGCTCTCCATCTTTGAGCAGGCTGTGGCTGTGTATCTCCCCTCCCCAATGTGCAGCAGGTGACAGGGTTAGAGCACAGCCCAGTGCCACAGAGCCAGCAGCCAATGTGCTCCATGTCCACAGGGCCCTCTCCCCACACAAAGTTTTCCATTCTTAATTCATACAATTAAATAAGCCAGAGTTCTCCCCACCTAATAACTTTCATTTCAAATTTTCTGTCTTATTCAACCATTTACACATTCATGTCCAGCCACCTCATAATTCATAACCACCACATTCTCTCTAGTGCTTGATTTAGCTCTAGGTTTTCTTCCATTGTATTCTGCAAACTTCCAAACAAATGTGACCTTCTCCTGTTGTCACTTTGCTTATATGTGCACACAAATACTTCCTCCCAGTAAAACCCATGTGCAGGACACACTCACTGCTCTCAGCCTGCCCCATCACCTGAAGGTATTGGTGGAAATCACACCAAAAATCAGAATATGGGGACTCCTATTTTGCACTCAGGACTGCAATCTCTGCAGCAGAAAGCAGCCTGGCTTTATTTATTTTGTAGCTGCCCCAACTGTTCATTTGTTACCATTTTCAAAAAAATTGAAATTTTTGTGGTTAGCAGATCCCCAGTGACAAAATCCACATTTCTGCAAATGTGCTTGTTAATCTTAAATATTTTACAAATGATTTTGAGACAGAACTTGAGAAATAACTGTTCTTTAATAATCAAAGCTTGGCTCTGCTTTTATTTCCTCAGTATATATGAGAAACCTTCCATCTTAGTAAGTGGATTTATCTGGGAGCGAAATCTAGAGGAAAACCCTCATTATTTTACTACAGTGTGTGTTTGGCCACTTTGGTTACTTCCTATATCTCCTTTTTTTTTTCTTTTCTTTTTTTTTTTTTCAGAAAAACAGTTGCTTTAAACAAGTCCCAAGGGGCAGAAGTTTGAAACTTTTCACTTTGATTGAATAAACACTCTTACCAATATCTGGGTAGACATCTCCCGAGCCTGTAGGTGAATTAAGATGCTGTTTGTGCTATGGTACATGAACTCTCAAATTTAGCTAATGGGAGCCACAGACTGTTCTGACAGGAATCAGGTGCAGAAGGAATGGAAAAGCCAGTTCTGTTTTCGTTCCACTGACTTTCACTCCCATTCCACTGCCATGTGCAGTAACAAAGAGTCAGATCCCAGTGCTGTTGCATGCAATTCATTCAATGCCAGTTATTTTGCAGGCACAGTATCCATGAGAAACAGCTTTGTTGTAAAATATAGTGTGGGATATTGGAGTTTAAGTCATGCTTGTTAATTTAATGAATGTTGTAAGGAGATACTTATTTCGTGAATCTGAAGATTTCAGTAACTCATTGATATCCACTTGAATGGTTTTGCTGCTCTGCATAGTAGATTTATCTCCTCGTAGTGCACACTTCATTAGTAGATGCTTTTTGACCAAGTTGCTGTGACAAAAAGCCATGTATATTGCTGTCAGTAATTGGGACAATGTGAGCGCAGTGAGCAGAGGACTGGCTGGGTTAGGGAAGAGCTGGGTTGCCTTTCCTGCTCTGCAATTAAACTGATTGATGACTTTGAGCAAATAATTTTGCCTTGGCCACTCCATGACTTTACAAATCGGCACAATGAGGACAACTGTAATGACTTTCTTTGAGGAAGTTTTTGAGTTTTGATAGTGTAAAAGGCTTTGTGAAAGAGCTAAACATTTTTATTAGGCTTATATTATTTCCCTGTTGCATATGAAAATATTATGCCTCATTTACAGATGCACAGGATTTAAGTAATTATGGCTTTGCATAAATATGTAACAGTTTGCTAATTCTTTCTGTGAATATTTCGATGCTAATACCTTGATCCGGTGCTGTGGCGTGGATCCTATTTTTTGCTCTGGAAGAAACCATCTTTTGAACTTTACTGTTTAAATGCCCATATGTGAACTAGATAACTAACTTGTCCATCACTGAAACATCCTCAGTCCCATTCTGTCTTGCACTAATCATCACATTCCCACTGGCTCCAGGTGCGGTTGTATTGAGCTCAGGGCTGCTCAGGAAATAATGAGTATTTATAATGATAATCTATAAAAGAGTATTTTAAATTCCTTAAATGAACTGTGGCACACACTTGCTGGTTGCACTGTCCCTGACATGGAGCAGAAGTGTCCAAGGCTGAACACAGTGAGGCACAGGGCTGGTTCCTGGGGTGCTGAGGTGCTGTTGACTGTTGGTGATGCTCCCAGTGTTTCCCACTGCTCTTGGTGAGGATTGGCACTGCCACAGTGTCTGTGCAATGCCATCTCTGCAGCAGGTGGAGGTGTAGGCAGCAACTCGCCAAAACACATGGTTTTCATCAGGAAATGGTGTAGCTCTCAGGTGGTCAAGAGTGGTCAACCTATTTCAGAGTCGTGCATAAATCAAGCACAAAGGTAGTGTTGATTGTGCTCTCAAGAAAAAGACACTCAACCAAAGTTTAATCCCATCAAAACCAGGTAGGAACGCTGGGAGGAGCTGATTGAACTAAACCTTGCGTTTTTGGCAGCCAAACCCCACTTCAGTCCCTCCTTCTCTGCCCTTTGCTGCTGCTGCTGCCTTTGTTGTATGAATGACTGACTTTCCTTTTGTCTGGCAGGGAGCTGAGCGACAGGAGCACGTACAGATACCAGGTGGTCATTGTGTCCGGGATGGAGGAGAGCGAGCCTTCCCCCGCGCTCGTTTATGTCTCTGGGAGTGGATACTGTGGAGACGGGATTATCCAAATGTAAGTCTGGAGCAGGCAAACAGATAAATCTGGGTGCATCTGCTCGGCCAGCATCTAAGACTAGGAAGGAATTGATGACCTCTGATGTCTCCTTAGGTTAGGCTGGCTCTCATCTGCAGATAATGACTCACGTGCTTGATGATTACTGGGATGATGACATTTAATTGTAGCGTAGGCCCTGCTCTCCTGGCACCAGGAGATACAGACAGAGATACAGATAATGGACCCCAGACAGCAGGATCGATAGGCAAGGGCGCTCTGTGCTGTTTATGCTGCTTGCCTGTGTATCCATATCTTTATACACGTATATGACATTTCCTACACGGAGCTGGCGCTGGAAAAGTTCACACAGCCTTTGATGCTGTCCTTAGGAGTGGTGTCCCATGTGTGTGGGGGTAAAACCCTGCCACGTGCTGGGGCGAAGCTCCTGGTGCACCCCCTTGTTTGACAGACCACCGGAACTGGGATGCATTTGGAGGTGATAGATTTGAGAGCACTGGGAAATGCATGTCCTCAATCAGCTTCCCTCTCTCACCAGTCCCCAGGCCACTCAAAATGTGAAACAATCCTTCACAACTGTGTTAGGGTTTATTCTTTTACTATGTTGGCCCTTAAAGCTGCTGTTTCAAAGCTTCCTGGTGTTAGGTAATTTAATTATTTAAACTATGGAAGCATCAACAAGCAAGTGCTTAATCGAGCCAGCATTATTTGCTTGAAATAATGCTGATCAGCAATCACGCAGCACAACCTTGTCAGATGATATACCTGGCAGCAAATATTTGCAGGAAGAGGCCCAACAGGCGAGGAAATCAAAGAAAACAATCAACAACATATGAATCCAGGGCAGTCCTGGAAAGAGAGGTGGAGAAAGACAGATTAATTTTGCTTTACATAACTTTTCTGCTACTGTTATGTTTGCACATTCCTCAAACATCACTTGTGGCTTTGCAGCAAGTGTCAAACAATAGCTGAGCTGCCTCAGGAGCGAGCAGGAACCAGACTGTGTCACAGCTTGGTTGGTTGTGGCCCCACTTGCAGCTGTGGCCACCCCTCTTATCATCTGGTTCCCAATCTTCTCCCCACACGCTGCCGCAGCCGTGCAGGCTGGCACGAGGCAGGACTCCGTCCCCAACACCCCCTGCTCCCTGTTCACTGCTCTCTCACCTGGAATAGCCCAGCTCCAGGCTTCATGCCTTGTTCTTCCCACGCTGGGGTCACAGTCTGGCTATTCCAGATTTAATACAAAGACTTTCAGAGATCCCTGTTCTCTTTTTCCCCACCTGCTGAGCTACAGCCACACCAGCTATGAAGGAAGTTGCTCATATCCTCATCCCATAACAGCAAGTGGTATCCACATGTGCAGGAGGGAACCAGGCAGGCGAGCCTATGAACCAGGAATAATTAAAGCCCTGACTTAAGGGAGGAAGGGAAAGGTATTTTAAGGGTCGGCACACAAAGCCACTGTACCAGGACTTTGGGGCTGCACAGACCATTGGGTTGATGCCACTTTGCCAGCTGACTGCTTTTTGCATGTGTGTGCCCTGCCTACAGAGAACTGGGGGAAGAATGTGATGACATGAACAAGATCAACGGCGATGGCTGTTCCCTGTTCTGCCTGCAGGAGTTGTCCTTTAATTGCATCGGTAAGTCCAGCTTAGAGCCCTTCGACCCACGGCGGGCAACAACCCTGTGCAGAGAGCAAGGGAAAAACCAGCAGCACTTTCAGCATTTCCAGCTGAAGAGTTGTCATGGAAGAGAGAAAAAAGGTGGAATTTGTAGGTTTGAAAGGCGAACATATCTTCCCAGCTTCTGGTCATTTTGATGGGAAATTGGTTCTGCTGGCTTTGAAACAGCCCAGGACTTAGGGCTAAGTCAGCCATTGTGGGACTGATCCAAAGCCCATTGAAGTCAGTGGGTGGTTTTCCACTGGCTTCAATAGGCTTTAGATCTGACTACGTGAGAAGACATGAACTGATTTTTTCTGGTAAACAGGAGGAGGAGTGAAAGGGGAAGGGACTGAGACCAGAAGCAAGTCCAGCTGAGGTCACACCTCCTTTGAGTTGCAAATCAATATCTGAGGATCAAAGGTCTGGCTAATCCCCTTTTTCAGAGGTGAAAACTACTTAATCAGATTTCATTTGCAAGCCTGGTTTGCTCTGATTAGCAAAACCTGTAAGCACAATGGCCGGAAGATGCTCGAGCTATCGGGGCTGCAGTTGCGAGCTTTACATATTTATTAAACTCTCTAGGAATGCTGGGGACAGAGAAGGGAAATGGAGACCAATTTACACTGCACCTTCTGTGGGGTTGCTTTTTCCACCCAGGGCTCTGTGAGGTCTGGGAAAGGCTGAAACTTACAGAGCTTCAGGGACCAAAGTTAATGTTTATAAAGGACCGGCTTTTTCTCAAGACATTTTATGGGATTCCTTATCTGAACTGACCAAGAAAACACTCTGTCCCATGTAGTGATCCTGTGCCTTCAGCTCAGGGCATCAGTCCTAGGCAGATAATATACTGTTGGCAAGTCTGAAATTTGCTCTTTTTGGCAATTTGGCCGTTATCTCTTGTGCGTGGAGCAACACAGAATGGACCTCACATTTTTCCCTTCAGTGGTAAACTGGGGACTGCTTGGCTCATCAGAACAGCTACGTTTTGACTTCAGCATCCCACACTGTGAGGCTTGAGGCCTGATTTGGTCATGTACTTATTTACATATGTAAGTAGTTCTGCTGGAATCAGGCATATTTATGGTCGAGGCTAATTGTGACGATTGGTGGTCTTGAAGTTACATTTGTGTTGCAAGTAACTTTGCTGCCTTAGAGCTTTGAGCACTGAAAGATTTTAGTCATAATATTTTGAAAGTGGGATAAATACTTACGCAAATGTCTTGGGCTCCCCAGACCTCAGGCGTGGTGTGAGGCTGGTGCCAGCAGGGGTTTGGGCTGGTGCTGGATGGTTGTGTCTGTATCACCCTGCTCAGCAGCAGGGCTGCCTTTCTTGGTCCAGGGGTGTGCTTTATCTGCATCCCAGCCTTACATTAGGACATGACCCAGGTCCTCCTCTGTGTCCATTGGTTTTCCAGGAAACCAGGTGATGTGGGCTGGCCGGAGCTGCAAAATGCTCCAGATAAGTCCATGGACAAGAGTAAGAGTGGGGTGTTCCAAGCCTGGGACCACACAGTGGTGTCCTTCCAGGGGTATGCAGGAGTCTGCTTTATGCCTTGGTACATAAAATCATGGAATTTGTTAGGTTGGCAAAACCTTTAAGATCATCAAGTCCAATTTTATCATCCATCCACCATCATCCAACCATCCATCACCTGATCATCTCCAGGAGCAGCAGCAGGGCTGCCTGAGAGTGTCTGACAGCAGTCTGACTGGGAAATGGAGCCACTAAAACATACAGATTTTTCTACTCCATGACAGAGGAAGTGGGTTTTCAGATTTGCTTGTGTTGGAAAGGACAGGGGAATTCCAGGGGCAAAAAAGTTGTTTGTTTGTCGTGGGCTTTGGAAGGTTGTGGTTTGCACAGATCCTGGATTACAAAACAAATGATATCAAATTGCTTGTGAAATATTGAATATAGGGGACTCAGATGAATCAAATTAGCCAAATCAAAGGGAAGGTGCAGGAGCAGAGACCTTACAAGTGTTTTGTTGTGTGACTTTACAGTCGTGCTGGTGTGAGTGCTGTGGTGGTGATGGGCTCAGAGTGTGTGCAGGGTCTGCCAGGGCAGCCCCACTGCTGTTTTCAGGCAAACACTGCCTTCAGGTCTCTAGGACAGGCTCAGAGGAGGCAGTACCTGTGAAACACATCCTCAAGTTGGCTCTTGTGGCAGCTGGACCACCGTGAGTTATGACCCCAAGAGCTGAGGAGACACTGCCAGTTTGTCTTTCAGACAAAGGAACAGTGCTGATTTATATGCTTCTCAGCATATCAGGCATTAAAATCTCACCAGAAAATATAAAGATGTTGGGGAAGTGAGTGGCTGCACATATTACGTAATAAATAATATTAAAAAAGAGCAGAAATTCAGCATTCCACAATCTAACAATATCAGACCTAATCCTCTGCCTCAAGCTGAACAAAAGTATTCTTTGATATCAGTAGCATGTTTTCCTGGAAAATACAGAATTATTGGGTTCCCGTTTGAGTAGCACAGAAAAATAAGTGTAATTTATTTCCATGTTTACAAGGCTAACACATGTTATAATCCTGTAGAACAACAAGTAGTTATTTCAGAGGGTGTTATTTTTTCAGTGATGTTCTTGTTGTATTATGTAGCTCTTTAGAGCCCCAGGAATCACTCCCCTTCACCAAAGAATTCAGTGAGCCTCAAACACATGTTCAGAGGCTTTGCTGAATCGGGGGCCTCAGGGTTTGATCTTGCAAATGCTTTCTTCCAGGCATGTTTCTGAACTACCACAAGGCATTCTTTAGACTTCAGCAAATCTAACCACAGGAGTGAATGCAATGCTTGTCACAAATTGTCTGCAGGATTGGGTCCCACGTGGCTGGAAAGAACTGCTAAACATTTTGTTTGCTAAAGATGGGGCTGAAGGGGCATCATGGGCAGGTTCTAGAGGAGGAGGTTTGATAGCAAAGCCCGAGTGGGCTCCTGTCTCCTAAAGCAGAGACCAGGCAAGTCACCTCACTTGGTAGGAGAGAAATACAACAGAGCCCGCAAGCACCACCAGGCTTTAGATTCAGATCCATGAATCACAGAATAATTTAGGTTCAGAGGAGTCTCTGGAGGTCTCTGGTCCAAGGAGGGCCAACTTCAAAGTTAGAGCCAGCTTCAAAGTTGGAGCATGTTGCTCAGGGTCATGTTCAGCTCCGTTCTGGATATTTCCAGGGATGGAGGCAGCCTGTTTGCAGGTGTCCCTCTGCCTCTCCCGCTCCCTTTGCCTTTTAGGATCATGGGGTTTATGGGCTTTTTTAATTGGTCCAACTTTCCTTTGACTAACTGGCACAAGGCTCTCAAGACACTTTGCGCTAGTGCCCGTAATAAAATTAAACTTCTTTTTATTTTTTGCCTTACTTTTGTTTTTCCTCCTTCTTTCCTCTCTAATCAGATAACAGTGGATCAATCTGCTCTGCCAGGGAGGAGGGGCGCGGGGGAAGGAAGGAGGGAGGCAGGGAAGGAAACTGTGTGGTCTCACTGTCAGGCTGTCCTGGCCTTCTCCGCGCACAAAGCCGAGTAACAGAAAACAGAAAAGATTAATAGCGTTTTCTTCCTGCAACATGCTGAAGCGCGACAGTGAGATTAATTAATTAATTAATGGAAGCATCTGGCAGTGCTCCTTTCTTTAAGTTCTGCAGCACTCTCGCCCTTCCCTATCCTGATATTTATCATCTCTACCTTTTCTCCCCCCACCACCCCCCACCCCACTTCATCTTTTAGCGGATTTTGAGTATTTTTATCTTTTCCACACGGAATTTGGTCCCACGGGGAAACCTTTGCCTTTTGATGTCTCTGAGACAGGCGGTTCACAGCCGTGTCCGTGTGACTGATGCTCCCCTCTCCTACCTCTGGGCTGCTTTCCTTTCACCTTGCTCCCGATCTCTCCCGGGATAACAGATTTTTGCGGTTACCACGGATCTCAGCCAAGTTCAACCCGACGTGTCCTGTGTGAAACAGACCCCATTTGTGAGAGTTATGATTCACAGCGGTGGGAACCCGGGGCTGAGCACTCGATCCGTTCCCAGCGGAGGGTTGAGAAATGGGTGTCTGAGGCGCAGCTGAGCACCTTGTCCTTGGCGTGCACTCTCCCACACGCCAGCACCGCACACCCAGATATATGTGGGACATTGAGAAAGAGCCCGGCTTTCATTTGCATTCCTTTTGTGGAGTGGGATGTGCATTATGCATTGATTTAGCTCACCAGTGCTGAAGAAAGAGAAGGATATAATAAAAAAGATGCAGAGATCAATAAAAAAGGGACGGAGGGGGAGAGAAAGTAATATGGAAAGAGATGAGTAAAGACTGATAGACACATTGAAACACAACTGGGAAGTAACTCCAGAACTTCTATCTCCCCTTAAGTTTGCCAGGTAATTTATGGGGTTTTCAGTCACATCTTATTGGTGTTATTATTGCTACACTTTATCTCCTTTGCTTATAAGGGACTGTTGGCTAAAGCCTTTTCACAGCAAAACAGGGCAGCACTTCCCCTGACTTCCACATGTGAATGGTCACCCTGAAGAACAGGAATGTTTCAGGTTAGACACACATCTCGGTGGTGTGTTAGATCAGGGCCTCGGGGATGTAAAATACAAAGAAAAGGCACAGAGCAGAAGCAAAGGGAAAATAAATATATCTAGCTCTTGAATTTACCACCAATTTCTGGCATGCTTGAAACATTAGTCACCGGTGGCTGCTCGGGGAGAAGTATGATTTTAATTTGACAATGATCTTTAAACACCTTTTCTTTTGCTCCTGCTTGGCCCCAAATGTTTTTCTGCTACCTTACAAATCTGGATCTGTCCTCCTCCTCCTCAGAGGCCTCTCCCTCCAGCTGTGAGCCTTACCTTTGTGGGAGCTCTATCCTTTACCTCTCCCATTATCCATAAATTAAGCATAGCACTTTCCCTTAATCTTATTGTTTGGCGGGCTGCATTGCATTCAGGGAAATGATTAATATTCATGAGCTTGCTATCTCTGTTTGGTGCATAATCCTCTGGGGAAATTGCAGTGTTAAATGAGTGACACAAACCTAATTTTATATGTCTTTTCTTTCCTTTCTTTCCTTTTCCTTTTTTCCCTTTCTGACAGAGAAGTAATGTGCTTAAAATAAATTGATGGATGACCATCCATATTCATTGTGGGCATGCTTTGAGAGCGCTCCCATCCTCCCCCCCTCCCTTCCTCATACTACTGCACAGGAACACAGCTTTGGCTGCCCAAACCGTGGCCCCACGCAGCAGCTAATGGTGATTTTGCCTTCTTTCACCAGCATTAAATAGGCCTTGGCTGACCCTGCCAAGGGCTTTCAGTAGAACAACAGCATGGGAGAAACAGAGCCACCTTGCAAGAGAAACTCAGCATCTCCCAGGGCATCAATAAGGTGAAAGCATTGACCAAGGAGCTTGGGAAAGAGTGTCGCTGTTGTTAAGGCAGCTGAGATTCTATAGCAGAATTTCATGGCAAATTGTCCTGAATTTACTGGCCGGGGTTATTCAGATGATATTTGTGTGACTCCTTCAGCTTAAGGCAAATACTTTGAAGCTGACTGTTTCCTGCAGCTCGCGGGAGTGCGGCTACATGTTCTGAAATGTCTAAGCACTCATTTGGCAAGCTGGTAATCACAGCATCCTTGTAAAGTCTCTTAAAGTGATTTTCAGACTGTCATCATTAATAGTGCAATCCTAGGAGGGCCAACTGAGCCACAGAGCAGAGAGAGCAGACATCTCAGGCAGCAAAATACAAAGGACAGATGCTTTTTTGTGGGGGAGAATGTGGGCTGGAGTGGTATTTGCCTGCATTTTTCCCTGGGCCAGTGACTCCAGCCCAGCTCAATCCAGCTTTAGTTTTTAGGACACAGCTGCAATGAGAGCCCAGCAGGAGAATTACTCCTCTGCTTGCTGGATCCCTCACACATTACTCTCAGTGCATGAGAGGCTTCTACAGCTGGTCATAGTCCCCTCCTTAGAGCATCCTCTGTGACTCAACAGCAACTGTGCTCAGAGGATGATGCTGAGCACAAGACCTTCCCTTGCAGTAACATCCAAACACATGCACAAACGAGCACCTTGTTTTCCTTGGGGAATGGCTCCTTCTGCCAAGTAACTGTGCCAGGTGTCACGAAGGGCCATGCTGGCCACCTTTCTCGTGGTCATGATAGTTACTCCCTTGTGTGACAGAAACCTCAGGACTTTCAGTTAAACAGCTTCCAAGTTTAGCTGATAAATCTGATTAATATCAAAATCTTCTTGGGACCAATTTACCCAACCATCCAGGGAGAGAAACAGGGTGAGGTGGGAAGAGAACATGTATGGTAGTGCTCTTACAAGATGCCTGGTTACCAGGGGTTGGGGATGGCTGTGTTGGCTCCTGTTGGCCATTCCTGGTTGCCAGGGGTTGGGGATGGCTGTGTTGGGTCCTGTTGGCCATTCCTGGTTGCCAGGGGTTGGAGATGGCTGTGTTGGCTCCTGTTGGCCATTCCTGGTTACCAGGGGTTGGGGATGGCTGTGTTGGCTCCTGTTTGCCATTCCTGGTTGCCAGGGGTTGGAGATGGCTGTGTTGGGTCCTGTTGGCCATTCCTGGTTGCCAGGGGTTGGGGATGGCTGTGTTGGCTCCTGTTGGCCATTCCTGGTTGCCAGGGGTTGGGGATGGCTGTGTTGGGTCCTGTTGGCCATTTCTGGTTGCCAGGGGTTGGGGATGGCCACCTGGGTGGTGACAGCTCAGACAAGGTTTTGCTACCACTGCCAGGCACGGGAAATATCTTTTCTCTTAAGTGACAAAGACTCATGTTCTTGGAGGTGAAATATCAAATTTCAGTGCCAGGCTCTGCGAGGGAATTGTAATTGTATCTGTCTGCAGCAGGCAGATCAATTGCATAATTCTGGTGCTCCGACTGCTATATCATAGTGAGGAGCCGAGTCCCACCACACAAAGAAAGCCAGTCACGCCCAGGAATGCATTTCCACGAAGCAGCTGAATTACCAGGGAGCCGTGCTCCGCAAAGGCATTATCCCTGCCCGCTCTGCTCAGGAGATGCTCAGACATGATTGTCATATTCCATGGAAAAAAAGCCTCCTGCGAGGCCTCTGGATGTTCCGCAGCAGATTGCGACACCCGTGCTGCCTTCATTTCCAAGGTGTCTGTTTTATTTCATTGAAGGAAGACGTCACCATTTATTGATAGGCGACTTTGTTCGGAAAGGTCAGCCCAAGCTCTGTGTAATGGTTTTCCTCCTTTCAAATCAGAACATCCAGGAAGGAAAGTAACTCTTGAATATTTTACTGTAGCAGGAAATATCTCTGTCTCTGCCTTCTTCAATATTAAAGAAGAGATTAGCAGATATCCTGGAAGCAGGCCGTGTTAGTCACTCTCTTCCCACTGAAGCCAAAGGTGAAACTCCCATAGAAATAAATGGAGCAGGTTCTGTGGTCACTCAGCTGCCGAGTTCATGTGATCTGCAGTGGAATTATTTCCCCTTTTGTGACAGAAACCTCTGGATACATTTCTTCTCCTCTGTGTGAACACCAGTGCTGGAGAAGCCAATTAAGTGACGTGGTGGTAAAACCCTGCTTCTGCAGAAGCTGCTGACTTTGGTGAGCCTGGGGTTTGGCCTCTGCTGTGTCTGAAGGCCTGCACACCTCTGGACAGACCTTACAGGGGTTAAAATGCAAATCTTGTTCTGTTCCAAGAATTTGTTACTCTGAGACAATGCTTCTGCATTTTTGTCCCCCCTTTTTTTTCCCTTTTCTTTTTTTTTCCGGACAAATAGTTATGTGGCACGAGGCTTGTTATAGTTGGAAACATCCCTAAGTAAACAGCTGAGCTTAAAAATACTCTTTTTTTTTGTCTGGCCTTTTAAAAAAATGGTAGTTACGGCACAAAAGAAGGCTATGCCGATGCCAATCACTGTGTCCTGGCTGAAAACAGGAAGCTGCCCTCAGTGTCTGTCCCCAGCACTCTGACAACCCTGCTCGGACATTCAAAGCCTTGTTTGAGGATGTGCCCTGTGCTTTGAATTGGATCTCTTTATCTCTCTCTTTTTTTTTTTAGTGAGGTGGAAGGCCACCTATCACAGATAAATATATGTCCTGCTTGCTGGCCTCTATCAGGCTTCACTCTTTTTGCTGATGATTTTCCACCTTCTCCTCAAACAGGTAACAGTGATGGGGAGTTACCTGCTCATCCAGACCTGGATGCTGGTAGGTGCTTCCCAGCGCTCACTAAATCCTCTGTGTTATCTCAGGCATCCTTTCATTTCTGAACCCCAGAGGAGGGACTTGTACTTCAGTACAAAAAACTGCCCCTTGCACTGTGCTCAGGCAGCTTAGGAAGCAAGGAGAGATGGAGTTTACATCATCTTCTGGTACAACACACAAGAGCCCCAAGATTATTCTGGATATTAAAGCCTGACTTCAAGAGTTAGCAAAACTGGTCTTGCCAGTCTGTTTCCTCAAGCCACACTTCTCCAGGTTGATGCTGCCATGGAGCCTCCTTCAGGGATTCCCAGATGTCACAGAAATCTTTGCTGAACTGGAGACTTCCATTTCCCAAAACAAGGGCAGGACAGGGATTTTGGTTTGGTCCCAATATTTTTCTGCCTTCAGTAAGACCTTTCTAGGGGAAAAAGGAGCTTGGGCTGCCTGAATGGAAATGTGTTCCCTAAGTCCAGCTCAGCATCCTCCAGCATCTGTTGCCAATCCCCCAGAGATGCTCTCTCCTGCTGCCAGGTGCTACACCTGCAGACATTTTACTGTTCTAGACTTGAGCTGGATTTCCATGCAACTGCTTTTTAATTTTTTGAGGTAATTTTTTCCTTGAGGACAAATCAGATATCCTTTCCTCGTCTCCTTCCAATCAGGTTTATCTTTGAAGTGAGAACGCTGATGAACACAGTCTGTGGTGCAGGTTGTGCATGATCAGTTCATTGCTGTGACCATCACCAGGACTTGGGAGCCTCTAGACCTCTGTGGAGACAAAAAATAGCTCATGTTGCCAAGGCCACGGATGCATTTAATGTCACAGTAGTTAAGAAGAGAACAGAAAAAGCATTTTGCATCATTATAGGAATAAAACCATTAGGTACTTATTCCTAGAAATACATCACTGCTGACACTGTCCTCTCTGACTCTGAGCCTGTAGGACTCTATGAATAAACTGAGCTCTGTTCCCACCACTGAAGAAAGAGAAAAATCCTGGTAGTTTTTATTTTGTGAGGTCAGCTTTAGGAAGAGACAATCTGGTTGTTCTTTGCTTTGCTCATGAAGATGTAAAGCTTAACATGTAACCTACCAATCACCCAAGCCTACCAGGAGAATCCGGAGTCAGAGCTTGTGCTCAGAACCTGAAGGAAAAAACTCTGCTAGTTTTTGGCAGCTGAGCCAGTGATGCACCACCTTTGGCTCTTGAAGGTCGGTGCCCTTGTCAGTGTCTGGGAAGGATTTAATGACATTCCCCTCCTTGCCATCACTCAGAACTGGGAAGCTCACGGGCAGGAAAGGTCTTCCCCTCTTCTCACCAGCACTCCCCTCAACACACAGCCCTGCAGGCTGTGGGATGAGTCAATAGTGAGACCGACAGATCTTCCTTGAAAGTAACCAGGGTCGTGAATCCACTTTTCCCTCACCGTTTTCCAGAGCACACAAAGGCGAGTGGGTACCTCATCTCTCAGCTTCTGTGCACGGTGTCCCATGGACGTGGGATGGGGTGGCTCTTCAGGGCCAGCACAGCTCCAGGGCTCGTGACAGTGCAGTTCAGCAGGACTTGGTTAATCACTTAGGCAGCCCCCATTTAGTTCAGACGTCTCAGGCTCTCCGTTCGGTTCCTCCCTCGGGTTTTTCAGACTCTGAGCAGACAGATTTATTGGGGTCTTAGGCATAATCAGGAACAAATTAGCCTCTGTTAGGATCACACACTGTCCTGGATCACAGCTATTCAAAGGCTGCCTTCCCCTCCATGTGAGTATGAATTAAGTCATCGGGCTGGAGCAGGCCCTGAGTATTCTTTTATCCCAAACACATGATCTTATCAGAAGCCCATTACGTTTATCATCGCGTTCGGAGGGAACATTTGGAGCCAGTGCAGGAGTAAGTTGCTCTATAAATGTTGTGCTTACTTCAGTGCCTGTCGTGAAAAGAAGTCAGTGCTTTGGGAAGGCCGGGAAACACTGTCTAAATGCATGTGCCTAAAATTAGGCTGTGAGTTTGTGAGTTTGTGGGGATGTGTTTGCAGGGGGGTGGGGATGTGTAAAGGGAGCGCCCGTGCGTGTGTGTGTCAGTGTTTCTGTGGGTGTGGGTGTGCAGCAGGGTGGTGATGGTGCACTGTGCCTGCATATCTAACTGTGCATATGCTTACAGGCTGAGGGTCAGGTCTTTTTAATATGAAAGGTATTTCCCTTTCTTTCTTTCCTCCTTTTTACAGAAAAGACCTTCTTTTCGTAAAGTGACAAAGAATCTCTTTTTTCACAAAATGCATTTTTTCATCTCTTTGGCTTTTTCTTTCTTCTTTTTTCTTTTTTCTTTTTTCNATTTTTGATTGCTGACCACAGTATTTCCAGGGCTGAATATTTCTCAGACATTCTCTTGGGGCTCTCACTCAAACTGGGACAGTGGGTAAGCCACTTAATTTTATCCTACTGTCCTGAGACCTGGCTCTATGCCTTGATATGGGAGAGGAGCAGAACAAGAGATGCAGGAGGATAAGGTGAGGCAACCAAGAGTTTGTCTCTGTGGCCATCACAGTGACATTCTCATTCCACCCATTCCTTGAGCTGGCCAGATGCAGGGCATGGCTCTCCCAGGGATGAATGAGCCTCATGAGGGTAGCACTGCTGCGTTGCCTTAGGGCCCATCAGCACATCCCCTGGACATCCCAGGAGCCACTGTCATCTCTTGTCTGGGAAACTCCCCCAAGCCCTCCTCCAAGCTCTTTCTGGGGTGGGGTATATGTTTGGTGGCTCCCAGACAAATGAAGATTTTAGGATGTGACATGCAAGGGCAAGAGGTTTGGCCACTCTGGGAATATTCATTCAGGGCTGCATTCATACAGTTCAAACACTTCCAGACTTATGCTCCTTTTCACCAGCTCGGAGCACTGGCCTGACAAATACACAGTTCCCTACCCTTATCCATGTACACAAGTTATCCACAGAGGTTGTGATGAAATCAAACCATAATGACATTTTTCCCTGATAGACTTCTCCATTCTTTCAAAGCCACCCTCTCCAAAAGACCTGGAATATTGCACAGGAGGAAAAGGAGTGAAAGTCATTAAATAATTGAATAGCAATAAACTGATTTTTTCTGGCTCATGATGGTATTTCACTATGTAAACCAGGAGGAAAAATAAACAGGGGATTTAGTAGTTTGGAAGTAGGTCAAAATTGAGCAGCCACTGGATTTTCTGACACCTAGTTTGTGATAGTCCAATGCTACCAAGAGGATTCTCCTTAGGGATCCTTTCCATCAGCCCAGCTAGCAGCTCTGGCTAATTTCCTACCGTTTTTTCAACAGGCTTATTTGCCAGACAAAAATACAACAGGCTGTCAGAACTGGATACCTCTGGGGACTGGCAATGATAATACAATACAAAATAGGATACCAACAGGTCAAAGGTTTCCATTTCACAGAGTACTCTAATGACTGAAAGTCATTATTGCCATGCAGTCTGTTTGAAAAGAGTAGATGGATCTCAGTTCAGTTTTTAATGGGCCAGTGTTACAGAAACAACCTCAAAAATTTGGCATCTTTGTTGGCAGTCTCATTAGAGAAGCCACAGAATAAACGGGCAAGGATAATAAAGTCTCCTGCTGCTTTTGATCCTTTCAGGTCAAATCTGTGTCATGTTGGTTGAAGCCGTGTGTGTATGTGGCAAACTCACCCTCGCAGTGTGTGTACAGTATCTGCCTTGGATAAACAGATCTGTTTGCCCCTTTGGTCACTACAACTGTGAACTTGGCAGTTTTCACCATCTCTACAGCCACAGTTGCTGCTGTTGTTGTTGATTTGCAGATATCTTTTAAAAACAAAAAGAGAAACATTTTAGACCAAATCCTCCGCTGGGGTTTTTCCACACCAGCTGGTGGAATTATGCCAACACCCACATTTGCCTCTCTATGTATTTTCTCTTGCTGCTTTCTTCTATCCCTTTTTAAAAGGAGATAGATGAAAATAAGCAGAAACCCCCTATCATTAGGAAATATCTCCAGGGAGTTGCCCAATACAAAATTTGGCAAGTGTTGCTTGATTTTATTCAAATCACCTTGGTATGACCTAGAAGTGACCAGTGCTTCCACCTCCCAGTGACCTGACACAGCAGATACATGACCACTGATGGTATCAGGTCCTAAGAATCCTGCAGACATGTGTGATCTCTCTTCTCTGTTTCCCCTGGCAGATGAACCCAGCAGGTGCTATTTCCACGACGGCGATGGAGTCTGTGAGGAATTTGAGCAAATGACCAGCATCAAAGACTGTGGTGTTTACACTCCCAAAGGCTTCCTGGATCAGTGGGCTTCCAACGTCTCCGTCTCACACCACAGTGACCAGCAGTGCCCAGGGTGGGTGGTCATCGGTCAGCCAGCAGCAACCCAGGTGAGGACAGCATATTCCTTCTTCTCTCCTGGAAGTCCAGCAGTGAGCAATGTTCTCAGGTGGAGCTCGATGGTTGGCCTTCAAGGGTGCTGTTATCCCTGCCTGTTCTCTTGTTGCTTCACCAAGGAAGGCCCCTGGCAGCAGTTTCTCTCTTTCTGAGCCTGATTAGTAGTGATGAGTTGAAGTTCAGTCCCAGGCACCCAACTCGAACTGGCTGAAGTTGTGGCTGGATTGATTCAGTGAGCTGAGCAGGAGTCACCTCTCCCAACCATCATCACCTCAAAGATAGACGGGTTCTTCACAGCAAGCACAGGGGGGACAAGCTTGTGGCAATGAGTTCTGAAGGCCAATGCCAAATAATACAAAAGAGTGTTCTTTCTTTTTTAATAGTTTTGTGTTTTCTGCCTCCCTATTCCATAAAAGCACCCTATTGTTCTATTCTGAGAAAGGTTCTGTCCATTCCCAAAGCCATTCATTAGCTTTAACCCCCTTCTCCCATGTCTCCTTCATAACATAAATAGCTCCAGTTACCATAACCTTGCCTTTTGTCTCTTTGAGAGAATTAGATCCAAATGAATTTAAAAAACCCCATTAGATAAATGCCTGGAAAACAGAGTTGTACACGATGCAGATGCAGCAGTCCAGATGCAACCTGATTTGGGAAAGCTCACATTGCTCGTAGATGATTTTTAGAGGGAAAGGATCTTCATCTATAAGAGCTGCTTTGTGTATTCCTCCTTCAGCCCCCACTGTTGTCCCTTACTGGAGACAGAGTACTTATCACACTAATCAACTTTGGCTGACTTCTGGTTGGATGCAGAAAAGTTTTTCTAAGAATCTAATTATCCAGGAGGTGTCTTGAGTGGGCAGAGCAGAGAGGAGTGCCGTGTCACAGATGTGACAAGCAGATCTCTCCGTGAATAGTAAATGTTAAGCATTTCCAGTTGGCTTGCAAGAGAAAACATCTTTATGCAAGAGACTTGGCCGTGCTCACATTGCTCAAGTCTGTAACAAATTAATGACCAGGTCAGCTCTAAATGCACAAAGCGTGGTTAGCTGGCAGAGTATCAACACAGAATCCCGAGCCCAGTATTGACTTTTTGTCATGGTCTCATTTATTATTTCACACTGTAAAAGGAACTTTCCTCTGGACCCTTGCTTGTGCCTTCACAACTTCTTTCCCATTCAAGCTCCCTGGGCAGACCAAAGGCCTGTGTGTCCACTCCAGGTGCTGCTTTTTGGGCATGTCCCCAGGCATTCTGTCCCCCCTGGAGCTGCTCCAGAGAGCTGCCCTGATTTTCTCTGAAGTGCTGGTAGGAAGTCAGCCACGCCATGCAGTAGGTAACATATGGTCCTGTGGTGGAAAAGCCACCACCACGCACACACAGAACAGAAAGCCCTGCTGTGCAGCCACAACTCAGGCGTGTTTGTTGTACCCAGATGAGATGAAGTTGTCACAGCCTTGTTGAAAAAAAAAGAAAAAAAAGGGCAAAAAAAAGCTGTTGTATTTATAGGCAGAGCAGTAGCATATCACACACTGGCAGAGTGAATGGGAACATGCCTCCTGTTATTGCCTGGCCCCCGGGGAGATAACAATGTGCTATTTACTTCCAGCAAAAAGAATTTTTGCTTTAGCTCAGCTGGTCCTATTACACCAGTTTGAGTGCATGGGGTTCACTGACCTTTTTAATCATATAGATGTTGGGAAAATCTTTGTTTTCCCCAGGAACAAGAGAGTTGTCTTGGGAAAGCACCTGACTTGTCACTCTGGAGAGGTTAGGTGGGGCAGCAGGTCATCAGTCTGTTAGCTTGTGGAGATGAAAATTAACCTAAGATCTCCTCTAATCACTGCATGTAATGATCACTGGTGTGTAAACATGTTTGGCTTCATTATCTGCAGAAGCACTGAGCCTTAGGGGTTTTCTGTATTGATGAAAAGAGCGCATTTCCTCACCCAGATACCGTTCAGAGTAGGTTGTGTGCTTGTTGGTCCTGTGCAAACTTCTCGTGTTGTTGCTGGGTAGCTTCCTGATTAATCAGAGTGGTATTTGTGTTGGCTTCTCATCAGGAATGCCATGAAAGATATGTTTGAGTGCAGTACCCAGCAATATACAGAATACATAAGCTGCCTGTTTGTCAGCCATCCCTGTCTCTCATCATTGCCCCAGCGTTCTCAAGGCTCTCTAAAACATTTTAAGCATGTCCTGACTTAAAGTGTCTCTCATCCTTAGATATCTCAACACTAGGTTCTCTGCATGATTGTCATAGCTCTGTCAAGGCTTTTTCTGAGGAGTCTGCATCCCAGGTTGGTTGGTTGTTGTGGTATCTCTCTGCAATATCTGCCCATGTGCCTTGTTTACTGCTGGGGGATTGTTGATAAGCACAGGCTGGAGAGCACTTTCTTGTTATTGTAGGGCTGTTTCTGTGACCTCTTTGCTCAGTTCACTGAAGACATTGCCCATGTCTGCAGCTGGCTTTTCCTTAGATACCCACACTTAGTTATTAGTTTGAGATGGCTCTTACATCACTTGTCAGTGTGAGGTTGCTGAATGGCAACATAGTAAAGGAGATAAAAAAGAAAGTTTGCAGTATAAGATTTGTTTTGAACAATAAAATGCTTACAAAGAATGACACAGTCTTGGCAAAGAGATACAGATTTGAAAAATGGAAAGGTCAAACAGCCCCCCCTTTAAACAATTGCCCTTTCTGCAGAAGCAAGACTGAGAGACAGCCACTTCTACTTTCCTGGCAGCCACCCTTCAGTGCTGATTAAGAAATATTCTCAGTACTGACAGCATCATATTCAGAGCCAAAGAGAGCCAGTCAGCAACACTGCACCAGCACAGAAATGTGAACACCAGTGCAGGGTAGTTTTGCAGTTTGATTTCTAACCTGGT
Organism: Erpornis zantholeuca; assembly: GCA_013400515.1. NCBI lineage: Eukaryota > Metazoa > Chordata > Aves > Passeriformes > Timaliidae > Erpornis > Erpornis zantholeuca. Next base: position 186,462 of record VZTN01035313.1, on the reverse strand, counting down.
GTCCTCCACAGACCTGGCAGCAGATGCTGCTCAGTACCTGTTGTGAGCTGCAGGAGGAATTCAGCAATAGGGGCTTTGCTCACTTTTGAGCTGTTTTTTTTTCCTCCTGCTTCTGCTGTGAGTTTGCAAACAGCCACTCCTTGCACATCAGTTTTGTTTTGCCACAGTTTGTGCTGGGTGAGCGCATTAGCTCCTGTTAGCCTCTCTTGCTGGAGTAGGTTGTGCTGAGCTGGGCGGATTTGGATATTTTTCTCAGGTGTCTGTACAGATGAGCCCCAGGTGGAAGCCTCTGACAGGCCTATTCCAGGGGGGATGCTCCAGCTGGGGTGAGCAGAGCAGAGGCAGGAGAGTGCAGACTGACTGCAGGACACTGGAGACTCCATTTCTCCTCTCCTCTTGCTGGTGCCACTCCTGCTTTTGGAGAACTGATTCACCTGCAGTTTCCCTTTGGGCCTTTGCAATAGATTTACAGGAAGGGACTAATGGGTCTTTAGGCTGCTGATTCCTGACCTTGTTACTCCTGTCACAGCAATGTGTTCTCAAGACTTGGCTGTTGGTGTGAGTTGGTGATTTAGAGGGACAGTCCCTCAGGAACTGTCTTTTGTTGCATTTCCTCCCAGCTGTGCAGAAGTTGTTTAGACCAAGTAGCCATATATATATAATTTTTGTGTATATATATATATATATATATAAAAGTAACTTTTTTTTCTCCCTATGCCATTGTTTGAGCTTGGTTTTCCACTGTATGGGAAAGGCCACACAGCTCAGGCACAGTTAACAGAATGGGGACTCTTTCCCAAGGCTGCTGGGCACAGACAGATGCTGGGATTCCTTTTCATTCCCGGACTAAAGAACACACCCTGTTCTCCTCTGGGTACCCCACAGGGGCTTCTATGGAGTAAGAGGTTGTGGAAGAGGATTCTTATTACATCTTTCCCACAAACAGAGGCCCCCTCCTGCCCCTATTACAGTTCCCATAATTGCACTCTTGCTGCAGCAAACCTTCCACCAGCAGCAAAGATGTCTAGAGTTGCAGTATGTCTGGAATAGCCCACAAAAGGAGAAGACAGGAGCACAAAAATATCCTGAATACTAAAAGAAATAATATGGTAGAGCAAGGGCTCCAAGAGTGGTAAGAAAATACCATAAGAAAATTGAAGAGAAAGATGATGAAGTTCTCTGCCATGCAGTTTTATTCTGTCTAATAAATATAATGCTGAAGATAATTCCCCAAAGATCCAGCAGAGCCAGCAAATAGAGTAATCTTGAACAGGAGTGGAAAGAGAGGAAACCTGCAACTTTTAATGGAGAAGCCATTCCTTTCCTTTGGGGTGATCTTGCTGTGAAGAGGGAGGGTGTCTGTCTGTCGGCTCTGCAAGTGGCCCTTTTTGAACTTCCCAATTCACAGCCAAGTCCTGTTGCTCTTCAACGGTAAGAGTTTTGTTGTGGTTGGAGGGATAAAAAAATCCCCATTTTTAATAAGATGATTTGCTTTGCAAATGTCTTTGTTATTTATAGCTGAGCCAGACTTTGAACCACTAAGCTCTGGAGGATGAGGGCAGAATCCCACTAAGAAAAACCATTAATGGAGGAACCATGAGTGATCAGAGACCAGTTCTGGAAAAAGAAGAGCTGGACACTGTGCACAGGCTGTCACAGGAGGAATGTAGGTTTGCTGAACGCGGCTGAGCTCATTTCCAGTACTGGCTGATCCACCAAAGGGCTTCAGCTTAGGTTACAGAGCCTTCAAGTCTAAAGTTAGTTCCAGGGGTCCAAAATTTTGTCTTCATTTCCCCTGGAAACTGCAGACCAGCCAATTTGGTCTTTTGCCTGAGGCTGGAGAGTTGCGTCATGAGCCTGGCCCTGACTGTCAGGCAAATTCAGGCTGGAATGCTCCTTCCTTGGATTAAGTGATGATATTTTAGTTTTGGTTTGGCTTTTCTTTTTTTTTTTTTTCAATGTACAGTGCTTAATTAAGCCTTATCACAGCCACATTGCTTGGTTTCTGTTCCATTTAATAGAGGTGGAAATGGGAGCATGGAAAGGTAAAGCTACTGTTTGAGGATTAGACCTCAGAATCCTTCAGAGGCATTGCAGTCACTGGGCATTACTGAGCCTAAACCTCCCAAGGACTAGGAAGTTCAGGATGTCTTGAAAGGGAAATGTTCCTATCTTGGATAAAAAGAAAACTGTTCAGGGCCTGCTGAGAGTTGCTGCCTGGGAGCAGAGCCCTGGAGGGGTTTGAGGTCATTAAATCTGCATTTTAGCTCTGTCAGGCCCCTCACATCATCCTGTTTGTGAAATAATCAGTCTTGATCCCAGCACAGTTTGGCTGTTCATTCCCAGCACAAAAGGACTGGAAAACTGTCCCACCATCTCCTTGCTTTAATGTCTGGAAACATTGCTTCCCACCTGTCTTGCTGGGAAAGATGGATTCTGCAACCTTTCTGCCAAAGGAACTCCACTGGGCCTTAACTGCACGTTTGCTGTGCTGCACTGCCTCACTGGTGGTCCAAGCAAAGGGTCTGAGGTGAGGGATGCTACGAGCATGTGTCAGATGCCACCAGTGCCATGACTCAGGAGTAATCTCAGCATTCTGGAGAACTAAATAAAATGAGAAACTAGGATTTCTAGGTAGGCTGGCTTGAAAAAGGCTCATTCTCAGAGAGACAGCTGAGGAACAGCATTATTGGCTTTTCCAACTCAGAGCTGGCTTGAGGCTGCTGCCCCTACCTGGCTGCCTGCTCCCCACCAGGACAGACAGGGATCCCCTCCCTCCCACTCCTCCATCCCCATGGCTTCCAGTGCTCCTCTGCTCCTGGCTGGAGTAAAGCTCAGACCCCATGGCTGGTGTCGTAGCCTCTGGCTGCTTTGTGTAAGGGGAGGACAGAGAGAACACAATGAGATGTCAGAGGAGATTCCAAGCAATTTTGCCAAACACTCAAGGGATATTATTTTTTTCTTTCCACTCCCCTCCCCCCCTTGGTTTTTAGTATAATTTTTCAAGAGCACATATGCAAGTCATCTAAGGGAAACAGAACAGTGAGTACCAGGGGCTGGTACACTGTGTTCCCTTTGTGTACTGTAGAGAAAATAGATAAAAGAAACAAAGAATGATGCAGAGAGCAAAGCAGCCAACCATACTCTCAGAGAGGTTCAATCCGACTTTTTCAGAGATGAAGGTCAAACCAAAAATCTTCAGGTGCCGGAAATTGGTCCCATCTTCCTAGAACCAGGAGACATTTACCACTAATGAAACGAGAGCACAAGTCCATGCCATTTGTTGTTTCTAGAAGCAAGAAGAAAGGCAAGAAAGGAATATTGTCTTGGGCAGAAATACAGATTATGTGCTCCTTTAGGAAGTAAATTACCATTTTATGATCATACTTGCTGTACAGCCAGCCACCCACCCAGATTAGAGGTATCTATAGAGAACAGCTTGGACCCCCCTGGCATCGGCGAGCCGGGCAGCCGGACCCCCCGACAGCGGCGCTGCTCATTAACATGCACTCCTCTGAAAGGAGACCCCCCTCCTCGGCCCTTGCCCCTCAACCTGCCACTCTCCCCGTCTGCTGCTGCTGCTCACAAGCCTTGGGATGCAGAGCATGTCCAGCCATGAGCGTGGGATAGCTCCCCTGCATCCCATCCGGGCTGTTTGTCTTGGGTCCCTCTCCATTCAGAGCAGAACGGTTTTGCATAAATGCATCGACACGTCTGCTTTGTTCATGCATGAAGGGTTCTCGGCGTTTCTCATCCCAGCCCCCGCCCTGGCTGTCTTCTCCCTGCTCCCTGGCATGTGCCTTCACCAGCTTTTCCATGATTTCCCTGTGCAAGAGCAAATAAACCTGCCTGAAGCACTGCCGAGAGACCTGGCCCAGTTAAAAACACCCAGAGAGACCTAAACCAAGCGATGGGAGAAGGGGATGGAAAAGGGTGCAAGAGCAAAGCCATAATGGCTTTTACTCTGTAATTTGGTTTCATGTTCTGCACAAGGAAACATGTCAAATATGTAAACAGAGCTCTCCAGGGTTGTAATGTAGCTACAAAGCCACGGATGTACAGGCAGGCAGGGTGCTGCTCTCCAGCAGAACGGAATGCCATCCCCAAAACCACACGGTCATTTCTTTAAGCTGAAAGTAAACTTTCTCATGCCAGGAGAAAAGAATTTATTTTTTTTCTTGTAAATGGATGATTGTCTGCACCACTTGTTTGGAGTACCGTAGGCATTTTAGCCCACACTGTCATAAGACACCTCGTATTTTGAATGCCAGTGAATTTCAGGGTGTTCCTCTTAAGATGGCTCTAAAAGGCATGGTTTTGGAGGATGGTATTTACCCAGTACTATCCTGAAGGCATCTTGAGTCAACTCCTCCATCCCAACCTGAAAATAAGAATCAGCTTTAATAATAATAATAATAATAATAATAATAACAATAAACATATGAGGAAAAAAAAACCAAACAACAAACTGGGGACCATTTGGATACACTGTTGAGCTGCTCCAAGCCTTTCCTGCACTGTGCTGCCTTCGCTGGAGCTGTGGCTGTGGAGGAACCCCACATCTGTGCTCACTTTTGGAAGTGGTGCCTGCAAAGCTGGAGGACCACTCTTTCCTCTGAGGTCATTTCAGTGGGGAATCTGATAAGAAGGCATGATTCACCCTGGTAATTCAAATTCACATCTGGTAAGTGGCCCAGCTCCCCGTGCTATCAGCAGGATTCTCCTGGGGGCTGGGTTTCCACTGTGGTCTCAGGGTCTGGCTCCAAGCTCTCACACGTGCCAGGAAATGGCTATTTGCAGGATCAGTACTATTATCTGTCCCCACATGTACCTCCTCTCTGGGAGAAGCCCTCAAGCTCAGGAGAACATCAAGTTCTGCTTAGCCATTTTGGTCACTGGGCCAAAATCCTCACACTTAGCACTTCTGGCAGTGGATGCAATTTTCCCATATTTTTGATAATTAACCCTTGCACCATCACACTCAGAGAAGACAAGTCACTCTTCAGAGCACAGGATAGACATGACCTTCTTCCCACCTTTCTCCATCCAAATCTCTTTGAAACATTTGGCCTTCCAGCAGAGCTGCTCTGTCCCTGTGCCCAGCACGGTGTGCGTGCTGTGAGCTGGCCCAGCTGGAGAGGGGAAGCCTCACTCTGTGGAAATTTAACTGTTTCCCAGAGGTTGTTCCTGGTGAGAAAGGCTAAGCCTTGGCAGCTGGGTGCTCCTCCACCCCTCTGCTCCCAGTCCATCCTCCCAGAGCCTGCTCCTGGGAGGCAGTGAGGCTGAAGGAGCCGTGAGCTTCCTCTTTCACACCTTAATTCCTCCAGTAACTTCTGGGAGGAGCTGGGAGTTCTTGCGGACTCCCCTACTAACCTGGCACATCAAGGGCTAAATGTTCCAGGTATTTTGGCTTAATTTTTAGGAGTTTAAAGTTTATCAGAGCAACCAGGGTTGTTCCAAGGTTAGAAGGGAGTGACAGGCTTCACTGGGAAAAGCCCAGAGAAGCAAGGAGGAAACCTTTGATTTGCATACTGCAAGCTGCCTCTTCAGGTGTTGAAAAACAAGCCAGAGGGTTTAATCTTGATTAATACCCATTGATGTAGGGCTGATAGTTGCAGGGGAACTGAAAGGTTTTGCCAGCTGGGGTGTGACTGCTCCCCAGAGCACAGGGCAGCTCCTCCAAGCCCCTCTCCACATTCCCCTGGAGCCTCTCTGCAGCCTTCCCTTTTCCTGTTAAATTCAGGGCCTCTTCCCAATGTATCATCTCCCTGGATGTGTCCAATTAAGGCCTGTTGACAGCCCTACACCCTTAGGATTAGAGGCATGTGTACGTCTCCATACAGGGAAGCACAACAACAGGGTGTCTGGCTGGCTCGCTGGGACTGCAGTGGGGAAAGCTGAGCAGCCTGGAGAGGGAAAAGGAGCCAGGGAGAGAGAGATTTGCACCCCCAGTTATCCTTGCCTGTGGAAACTCTGTGTGCTGAGTGTTGTGTGTGGTTTACAGAGCGTGTTTACATGGGCCATAACCCTAAACAAAGCTGAAAAGCACGGCTTCAACTCTGGAAATAAAAGTACTGGAAACCCCTGGTTTTCTGCACATGAGAAAGTTTTGTTCTTTAAACACACAGATGTTTTTAAATGAAAAATCACTCTTTTGACCTTTTCTGAGTGTGATCATGTGGTCGGGGCTGACATTAACCACTGCACGGCTGTTTGCCTCAGCTGCAGGCGGAGCTCAGCCAGGGCTCTGCAGGGCTCAGGGTGGCACCTGCCCTGGCTCGCATCTCTGGCAAGTGGCTCCTGTGCCCCATGACCACTCAGGGTGGTGCAGGCACTTGGGGTGAGGTATGGCAATATTTAGGGTTTGCTCCTACTGTACTGGAAACAAAAGCAACTAGGGTTTTTTTTCCTGCTTGTGAGCTGAAAAAGTTGTGGCTTAAATTTTTTTCTTGTGTATCTCTCTTTTTTTCAGTAACATTTCCCATGTGCTTCTAAGCATCTCTGTCCACCTCAGCCAGTGTTTTATCTTGATGGAGACCTCAAATTCTTAGGGATTTATTGTTGCTTTTGGGTTTTCTCTACCTAGCTGTGTGTTTTCTTCATGCAAACAAATGTATGGGACCAGCTCTGGGCAGGAAGGAGGGGATGTTACCGAGTGGATTGTACCAGCCTTGCTTTTCCTTACAGGAATAGCAAAAGTACAATGAATCTAGTGAGCCAGAACCATGAATACAATAACAAAAATATATTTAAGATCCCCCTAAAGTGTGGCACACATTCTGCTTTTGACAGTTTGATTTTCTGGTGCCAGCTGCTCCCGAATGAAACGCTCCAGTCAAAGGAAAAACAAAAAAAAAATTGCTTTTGCTCTACTCCTCAGTGATGAAAGCTGATGGGATGGGATTGTTTTGCTTTGCTGCAGCACCCCACGGCCAGCCTTGGCCCGCAGCTCCACGAAGCTGTGCTGCAGTGGACCTGGCTGGTTCAAGTTAGAGACGGGCAGCTCGGGAACCCGAGTGCTCAGCCAACAATAATGTTCTGGCTCCCGTATTTGTTTAACCTCGCTCTCCAGTGGATGGATATACAGTCTGCTAAAGCACTTATCAGTCTATAATGCCTTCACACTTCTGTGAGCAGTAATGTGGAAGTTGTAGACAGGAGCTTGTGCTGCAGCTTGAAATGGCTTTTAGCTTTAATGAGGCTGATATGTGCAGAACTGAAGGCATAAATCCTTGTTTGGGTGCTGCTGCTTGATCCTGTCTCTCCAGCCCATTGCATGGGGTGCTGTTGCTACTAGTAGGTGTATTTGGGAGTCTGAGCATGATAACAGAATGCAATTCTAGGGCTAACTCTAGGAATCATTGCTCCGAGGTGAGATCCCGGCAGTGCTGGCATGGAAGACGCTGTTGTTTGGGAGCAGCATCTTTATGTCCTGCTGCTGAGTCGAAGAAGTAGCAGAGGTCTGACAGGAATAAACAAGAGCACATGGCAAATTGCTGGATTGTACTTTCATGTGCAGCACAGGAGACTGTGCTGTGCACTCAGAGCTATCTCTCGATTCTGCATCCCTTCAGTTTGTATCTCTGAATGGCAAAAGAAGCAGGGGCAAGTGCAAATTGCACCCAGGAGCTCCAGATGCTGGGGTTTGCTTGTGGACTGGCATAACAGATGAGTTGATTTTTAAATCCCATTAGTGCAATTATTTCTTCTTTTTCTCACTCTGTTTTCCTGTAGTTTTTTGGTCCTGGCTTAACCGACGTCCTCGGGGTGCTCCTTTGAACTGTGCAAAAATCATCTGGTTAGGGTTTTGCTGGAAAATCAAAACTCCATATTGTTTTTTTTTTCCACGGGTCCAGCAAGCATCCTAGATATTTGATTACACCTGGCTGGCTGTCAAAGCCCATGTGAGTTTGGGATAGGGCCAGTCAGAACTGATTTACAGTTTTTTCAGGTATGCCATGTGAAGTTTATGGTTTGATGTGATTTTGATTTGAACTCACTGGTTTTAAATGAAGTTTGCTTTGAATCTGGAGATAACAGAAATTCAAAGGGAAGCTCAAAGAATGCAGGTCTGCATGATTTAAAAATGGAAATATATTGTTCAGACCGGCTCTTTGGAAGTGAAATAACTGCATTTTTGAGAAAGCTAAAGTTAATAACACACCTTGAATACACATGCAATCTGGGCCATCATCTAATGGAAATCCCTGTAGCTCCTTTTCGCCTGCCTCGAAATAAACCAACTTATATGACAAAATGAAATAGCCCTTGCGTCTCCCACTCATTTCTGAATCGCAGCCCTGTGTTACATCCAAAACTCCGAGGAAATTTCCCTTTGGAGATGAACGCTATTGTTGTGAGGTAGAGGAATTTATCATCATGTCACATTGCAGGCGAGCTATTGGTGCCCTGTCCATGGTGTTCTCATACACAGAAAGGTCGCTTTCCAGTTACTAAAAAATCCAGCCAAATCTTCATCTGGAAATTGTGGCTCTGTGCTAAGGAAGCTGTAATGTCATGCTAATTGAATACTGAGTCTGCGAGGTCCAGAGCCATCAGCTGCTCCAGGTGCAAAGTGGACGTGGCTGTGCCGAGGCTGGACACAAGGACTGGCAGTGGGGCTTTATTTCATCCTGCAGGAGATGTAAGCTGCTTCCCAATCCCACAGCCAAATCCTGTTCTTCATTACACGGGGAAAATTGACAGATGAGATTTCCTCTGACTTCTGAGCCAACTGAATCTGGGAGTAATATAGCATCAGTGTGTTACCCCAGGAGTTTCATCAGCTTCCAGTTGATAAAGCTTTTCTGTGGATCACCTGCCCACATGCCTTTGTCCTGGAGCAGGACACGCTGCAGTTTTTCATCTTTTGCCATCAGACCTTTAGGGACCCCAATGAAAACAGGCAAAAGCAGACAAAGAGCATGAAACAGTAAAACTGTGTTATCAGACACAGAGGACAAGGAGGGTTTTGGGGGAGAAGCTGCAGTTGATGAGCATCAGAGATGAGGGGGAGTTGCTGCTGTGGAAGTAGCAGTAGGCTGTAAGGTAAGGTGGCTCTTGAAAAAGACAGGGACACAGATTTCTTCCCTCATTTCTATGCTTAGATTTTCTGCTGCTGAATCTCAGATTTGGTTTTAGTTTTTTATTTTATTTTCTTCAACAGAAACCCATTGTTAGTGCACGTAAAGATGTGTGCCAGTTTGGGAAAAGTAGCTTTGAATGTTTTCCTTAAATTTTTAGAATGACCCAAGACCGACATTCAGAGTTGGGTAGAAAACTCTGGACTCAAATTTACGATGGGATAAATCCATTGATTTAGACACTTGTCCTAAAGCATTTCTTACCAGAATCTAGAGGAAAACCTAGAGCAAAATTCCTTGTACTGCTGTGTGTGCAATTTCCACGTGAGCTCTGTGGGCTCCTGAGGTTTGAAAGGACCAGAGAAGTTGGCTGGGATTGGAGGTGTTTGTTGGAGCCCAAATGGTGGCCTTTTTAATGGTCCGGTGCTCACTAATGTGGGCAACTTCATTTCTCCCTAACTCCAACCCAATTCCCAGCCGAAATGAGAAAAGCAGTGCAACAGCTTTCAGAACAGATTGGAGGTCTGTGCTGCAGTCGGCAAACTGGGTGGTGTCCATGTGGCAGTCAAGCTGCCTTACAATATTGGGCAATAAACAGGCAGAAACCTTTCTGATATTTAGCAACTGCACCATAGTTTCTCATCCTTGGGTAAGATTAACCTTAGGAGAGCAGGAACAATAACTTATTTAAGAATAAAAGGGCTGGGTGACTGCCAGCCCTCTGGCCTGGCAAGGCAGGGAGAAAGTTTTCATCTGTAAGGGATGTGTTCAAATGCTGCTTATGTCGTGGTTGGGATCCTCTGGCATGTGTTGAGTTAAATATAACAAATAACATTCTGCAGAGCTAAATATTGTAGATTAATTAGGTTTCAGTATTACAGCTGAAATCTGTTCTTTAGCTGGATCTTCAAACAACAGAAGATGTTCTGTTTGTGCTTCCATGGGTTTTGTGTCAGTCCATGAGATTTTCTGCACACTTGTTCAGCCTCACTGGGGATGCTTTGTGCTCCACAAATAGCTGGTATTGTGGGTTTTACCAAGAGATCCTGCTCCTGCCTGCTCCAGGTCGCTGTTTTTCCGACAGGTAAAGCCCATTTCATCCCAGAAACACTCTGTGTTGTCTGTCTGGGTGCAGAAGTGTCAGCAGCACAGTTCCCTGTAAGAAGGAGAGGGGAGAGAGAGTTTTGGACCTCAATCTCTACCTCCACCCTCCTCTCCTGAAGGAGGATGGTCCCCACTGCCTGACCAGGTGCCCACGATGGCCCCTCGCAGCCAGACGGAGCTCGAGGACACAGTCTGGAGGGAGCCCTGCCATGCTTCACCAGATGGGATTTTGGGAGCAGACAGATCTGTGCACTGGAGGTTTTCTCTCTTTCCAGCCGCCCCTGGGCATGCAGACAGGCACATCCGCTCCAACCACGGTGCCAGAGCTGAGTAGGGCAGCATCCGAGCTTAAACAGCAACTTTTCTGTCTGCATTTAGAATTATTTTGACGTTACAGTGCTGAGAACCAGCAGCACATGCAAAGCCTGTGGTGTCTGCCCATGCTTGTGGGGAGGTCAGCATGGGATGGGGTCTGTGGGGAGCTGTGTCCTCGCACCTGTGTGTGCTCTCAGCAACATCTGAGCACCTTTTTGGGGCTCAGCCACCTCTGTGGTGGGGGGGAACAGCATCCTCATCTTCCAGACGGGGAGCTCAGGCCTGGAGAAGCCAAGTGCTGCCCAGAAGGCTGTACTGGGGCCATGCACTGGGCACAGGGGAGTTGGGATCTAGTCCAGTGCCCAGTCCAGGAGGTTTGTGATCCTTAACCTGTAGTTCAGCTGCAACAGAAACCCATCAACGCAAATTCACATTGCCTGCAGTCACGGGATGGCTGGGAATCATTCACAAGGGCGCCTTCCAAAATTTGCTCTTCAGCAAATTTTCCCATATTACTTTGAAGGAAATGGAGTTGATTGCAATAGTAAATGTGTTTTTGATGTGGCAAAAAGCTAAGTGCTCCCAATATATCACTTTTCCCTTTCTGCTGACACATTCCTCGGTCCCCCTGAGTAAGAGAAGGAAAACAGGAGAGGCGGTTTGAAGAACATGTTGTGCCTTTGATTGACAAGAGGTTGTATAAATCAGTCAAAGGGAATCCTCCAGGCATTCCCTCTTGTGGGAAGATCCCACAGTGCTCTCTGGCCTTGATCGTTCTGTCTGTCGATGTTTGTGTACAAAATGTGTGGGTGGGAGACGAGCTGGATTTGAACCTCTGAGAGGAGCAGACATCAGCTCTTTTAATTGAAAGCAGCTTCCTCGGGAGGGGGATGACATGGGCTTCCAGTAACTAGACACAAATAGTCGCCGCATACTTTGGAGCACACACTAAGCTCCTGTGGATATCCCAGTTGCTGTGTGGGTCTGAGAATCTGGATGAGCCCCAGTGAGTGCAGTTTGGAGCGCTGTGTGATGCTGTCATTCTTCAAAGCAAATGCTTCAGTGTTTGGTAACACCCTGAAATGAGAAGTCTATCTATGCCTTCTTCCCTCTGCAGCTGTCAGGTGCTTTAGCTGCTGGTTTGCATCACTGTAGCGTTAGGATATGATCTGTGTTTGCATCACAGAGGACGTTAGGATATGATCTGTTTCTCCTAAGTGTGAATTCCTGTGAATAGCCAAGAGGACAGGTGATACTCTGTCTTCCAGGCCACTGGAACTTGTAGCTCAAAAGTGTTGGTGCTGCAGTAAGCACAGAATCATTTAGGTTAGAAAAGATCATTGAATCCAAACAGTGACCTAAATAATAGAGGCCTTCAGGCTGCTGCCACATTCTAGGGATGCCTGAAAAGCAGAGGTGTGAAAGACTCTCGAAGCAGATGATTCTCAGACTTGGCAGGTGTGATGAGACACTCAGTGCTTGGGCAGAACTGAAACAGGGATGATGGGGATGATTTACCACTGCGTTGGAGCCTGTTGGGATGGTGGAGTCTGTAGGTGACAGGAGCTGTTTATCCAATCCAATTGTTTTCAGAGAAACCTAAAGAGCTTTTTTTTTGCCATTAGCTGAGTGTACTGGCCAGCAGTTAGTGGAGAAGAGGCTCTTGTAGCCACTCATATCTGTTAGACTTTTCCCACACTTCTCAATTAGATTATTCTAAAAGAACCTTTTACCTTGAACACTTGTCTGGGTAGCAATGGATCAGCCTCAGCAGGGGGAAGCTTATCTAACCTGTTCAAACCAGGCCAGTCTGACAGCCCACATGGCCTGAACACAGGCTCTTTATGCAATGCTCAGATTTTTGTTAATATTCTCAGGCAGAAGCAGAAAGTGCTAGAGTTCACACATGCACAGAGATCAAACAAGGCATTTAAAAGTTATCAGAGATTTCCAGCCCACCTCAGCAGGGGTTTATTTTGGATTAGATTCAAACTTTTGGTGAAGGTCTGGGTGATTTCTTAATACAGGTTTTCAATCATCCATTAAGTGGCACTTAAAAATCACTGAAACTCAGTACTTGAGTTTCTTTCTGCCACGTTTTTGGACCAACAGAGCAGGAGGAGAAGTAAGAATAAGAACAAAATAATATAAAAGTAATGAGACCTTTGTTCATGTCAGAGAGCTCTCTGACCATATAAATTGCAGATGTGGGTAAGGTAAATTCCCTAGCTGGAGAGGTATTAAAATAAAAACTATGCTCCCAACAAGAGACAGGCTGCTGAAAACGCAAGAAGGGAGAGTTGCGAAACGGTACATGTCGAATTGCTGGCCTGGATTTCAAATGCCAAAGATAGTTTATGTAAAGCCTTGCTCTGCTGTAAAATGTAACACTATCCACTGGCTAGCCTCAATGAAGCTTGGTCCCAGTTGTTTCAGAAAATAAATAAACTAAAAATCTTCTTCCAGCCCATTAAAGCTGATTTATGTTTTGCCCGTAAGATTGCTCTGTGCTGGATCTTGAGGGACTCAGATTTTCAAGGGGATTACCTCACTTTTAGCCAATCTGGTTTCTCATTCCCAGGCATTCCAGGCTCTCTTTGCAGTGCCCAGACTTTGCCTGCCGACACTGAGAGGGCATTTCCATGCAGAATTATAGAGTGGACACAGGATTTTGAATGGCCTTAAAGCATCTCTGTTAATTCTCTTGTTTCATGTCAGGGTTTTCTTTTTGGTCTAATAATCAGATTGCTGATGGGAGCAGCTTTACTGGCACCACTTCAGCACAAGGAATTGCCTCTATTCCTATGGTAGTGGCAGTCAGTGACTTCACCTAAGGGTTGTGAATCCAGCAGGTACCTGTCAGATGCTCCAGGAGCCTCAGCTATAAGTAACTTTCTAATGCAGTAGTAACTTTTTCCATGGTGGACATCTCCTTTTCTCTGTTTGCTGGGGAGGTGAAGGCTGTGGCTGTGCATGCTTCTTTTGTGAAGCAGCTTCACTGAGCAGTGCATTTCTTGGAGCTTCATTTTCACACCTGACATACTGAAGGCACTGCAAGGCTCTCTGGTACTTAGATTCTGGCATTTTTTTTAGCTTTTTATCCATGTCAGGACTTGGGATTCATCTGCTTTACTGAAAAGAGCAGTTTGCCTCCAGTCTCACTGCTGCCTGCCATGGAAAGGCTGCAGATGTAGGAAGAAGGTGATTCCACTTGCAGAACTGGTTGGCAAAAAAGGAAATCAGTTTGCTTAAATTGGGTTGTGGAGGCAGGTCTTTCCTGGCTACACCTGACTCCAAGTTTCCCGGGCCAGCTGTGGCTCCCCTGGGGTTACAGGAATGTCAGGTTTAAACAGGGCAGTGCTGGAGCACTCTGGAGGCACCTCCACACTCTCTGTGCTTCTGGGGTGTTCAGAAGTTATCCTCACTTGGACTCCAGTGGGAAGAGTCCTGGTCCATTTGAGTAGGAGCAAAGTTGTTCTAAAAGCTGTCAAAACCTGGTACCAAATCCAGAGGAGGTTTTTGGCTGCCATCCACCTGCTGTGAGTCTTTAACTCCTTGTCATGTTTCAGTTTTTCTTACTGGGGTGGAAGACTTGGAAACTTAAATTTTAATAATCTCATGGTGTTTAGAAGTACCATTATTGTGCATTACTTTATCCTAGGAGTGCACCTGGACTTTGTTTCCCCACTTTAAGAGGTCAGAATCCTTCCTTGCTGCCCTCTGTGTCAGTTTTGGTGTTTGTGTTTTCCCTGCTGCAGATGTGTCGAACCAAGGTGATCGACTTGAACGATGGTGTCTCCCAGTATGCCTGGTATCCCTGCACCGCCAACTTCCAGTACTCCCACATGACACAGACCATTTTCTGGCTGAAGGTAGGAAGTGCACACATCATTCAGAAGTTTCCTCTTTGCCTGCCTCTACAAAGTTTCTCCAGCAGGCAAAATACCGTGGGCCAGCCTTCCCAGGGCCAAGCTGCTCTTTTCTGAAGTCTGTTTAGAGTAAAAGAGCAGAACAATGTCTTTGAGCACTGTCTGGGGAGTCAGTAGTGAAGTCCCCTCGTGTGTGACAAGGCTATTGAATTTCTGAGAGGGTTTAGCTTCAGGGCTGTTGGACTTGAGTTTATCTAGTTTGTGTAGGAGAGATTGGAAGAGAAGATTTCTGTGTGACCTGGGATGGGAATTCTTCTTTTAAGAGTCCTGAACTGACTCCTGGGGATTTTTTAAAGCCCACCACAGTTTTCCACCTCAGGCTTTGTGGGGTTTGTGTTTTCCCAGGCTTATTTTTCCCAGCCTATGGTGGCTGCAGCAGTCCTAGTTCACTTGGTCACTGACGGGACCTATTACCTGGACCAGAAGCAGGAGACCATCGGTGTGCAGCTGTTTGATACCAAAGAGCAAAGCCATGATCTTGGTAAGACTGCATTGTATTAAACACCCTCTTTACTGCTTGCTTACTCAGGTGATGCCCCTGTTCACCAGTGCTCCTGCTCAGTTTTTTCAGATTTAGACAAAAAAAGGTGCTTGCTCAATGCTCCAAGCCCTGAGTCTCACTAGAGTTTGTTGAAAATGATGTGTTATTTTATACAGACATTTCTCCATAGATGTTCACTATCTGATCATAGGTGATTAGCTCCTCTTCAGTCACTAAAATCAGCACTATCTCAATGCTCCACACCCAGCACTGCCCTGGAGAAGCACTGATGGTGCTACAGATGAACCCCTGTGAGCAGGGAGTGAGTGACCTGCACCAGCCACTGCAGAAAAGGCTTCTGCTTCACAGGGAGTGCTGGGTGATGTCTAGTCCTGCTTGCAGGGAGGTCTCCAGAGCCCTTTAATGGCCATCATTCCCCAGGTGAAGGTTTTCGGGTGGTGAAGGTCCAACCCCAGGGCCCTGCCAGGCTCCTGGCGTGGCCTCAAGCAGATGTGCCTGACAGAAGCAGGACCTGCCCTTGTGCTGAAGTGCCACCATAGGCCAATTTTGTCTCTACCCTTGGCACAGGGACCTAAACTGGGCAAGTTGTGCCTGATGAATTTATCCAGGATGCATTTGAGCTCAGGACCAAGGAACTCTCCTTAGCTCCCAACTCTGTGTCAGGGTAGGACTTGCATAATCACTTCCCAAGGGTTCTCTGCCTTTTTTCACTGAGGAGACAGCTGGCCAGGTCACCTTGAGACCAGTTTTTAAGGAAACATAGCTCCCATCCCCCAACTTTCGGTTTTACCAGAACATTTCAATTCTAATGAGCTGAAACTCAAATGAACTTCCCACTAGTGATGAGAAGAAGGGACACACATGGTGACAGGTGTTGGATGATCATCCAGGATAATGCAGAATTTGGTGGGGCGTGGAGGAAAACAAGGGAAATACATGTGGTGTCTGTTGTCCAAGAACAAACTGAAATTTGTAGCAAGTTGTGCAGGTTGAGTCAGGATGGCTCCAAGTTTGCCAGAGCCCTTGGATTAATCTTATCCTCCTTTTGCAAAACAGTGGCACATAGCTCTAATCCCTCTGAGAAATAAATGTTGGAGACACGAGCAGGCCAGCAATACTTAATGTGACATTTCATAGGGACAGACAGACAGACTGGGAGAGAAAGAGAATAAGAAAGAGGAGCAAAGAGGAAACTGAGGGCTAGGTTTTGAAATCTTCAATGAAGTTGCAACACGGATTTGGCATGGCTCAGCCTGATGTCTGGTCGTCCTCCCAGCTGAAATGCTGCTTTCATCATGGAAAAGCCCCTTTGACCTTTCAGAAGAGGCTGCCTGGAGCAGAGGAGAGGTGGGCTACCCAGCAGTTCTCACTCAGGCAGGGCTCCCCATTGCTGTTCTGTCTGAGTTCTGACAGTGACATGAAGTCCTTTTCCTGGATATTGTGTTTTATGTGTTTGAATGATCACCGTGGCAAGCTGGAAACTGCAGCTGGGATGCAAATGCTGGCATGCACTGGGTGCAGGACTGACTGAGACACTAAGTAAGCCCTAAGCAGAAGTTCGTGGCAAACTTAAAAGTACATCCAAAAGGAAGCAGCAATAATTTAAAGCTTGATCAGTCCTCAGTGTGCTAAAGACAGTGCCATGAGCAAAGCACAGCCTATCCAGACATGGGGTTTCCCACCTTGAACAGAGCCAGTGGACTGCCAGAAAATAATGTGAAGCTTCTTCTAAGTCCTGATAGGAGATGGAGAAGTTGGGGTGCCAAACACCTCAGTGCTGTTGGTTCAGAGCCATCGTAGAGAGCAGGGTTCAGCTGCTGAGCTGAATAGATGGGAGCAGAGCTGCAGAAACAGGGGTGATCCTGAGACAGCTCTGACTGTCCCCATGGGCACCTGTACCTTCTTCATGGGTTAGGGCAGGAGAGTTAAATAGCCCTGACCTGTCCAGCCCCCGTTTTCCTGGTCAGGGTCAGAAATAACCAGCAGTGCAGCCCAGCTCTGAGGGTCTGTGCTGTTGTGGGCACCACCTGAGTGTAAGGAATGAAATAGAAGTGAATAAACAGCCTCATACCATAAGGTCTTTCTTGGCTTTCCATCAGAGAAGGCAGAAACTTCCAAGGAATTTGGGAACCCGGGATTTTGAGTATTAACTGCACCTGTTTGTAAGTGAGAAACGTGCACTGTTCCACAAGGAGCTGATATCAAAAGACCTGTGGGAGGCAAGTAGACAGGGAGGTTATTTCAGGGTCAGGTGAAGACCAAAACAAAAAGAGGTTTGCTTTTTTATTTTATTTTTTTTTATTACAGGAAGATTTTTTAAGTAGAGGGTGGGAGATAGATGTTTTAAAGAGTGTGTCTTAATTCACAGGAAATCACTTTCTAAGGAGAAAAATGAAAAGCCTTTTTATTCCTTCCCTTTTGAGTCAAGAAATCTGAACTGGGGAAAAAAATAATAACAGAAATCCCTGAGCCAGTTAAACATGCAAATAGAATTTATTTTATTTTCAAATTTGTATGTGTATCAGGGTAGCCAAGGGGCCTGGGCCAAAGCCATTGCTGGGGGAGCTCCAGTGAAGCAAATGGATCTGGAGCCAAGCTGATCCTCGGAGTGATGCCATGGAGCTGTGGAGGCAGAGCCTTGCAGGCAGCCAGCAGGCCATGAATCTCAATTAATGAATTTTGAGGGCAGCCCTCAGCTCTCTGTCCTCTGCCTTCCCCCTGAGATGGGCTTGGCCCATTTGAATTCAGGTTGCTTCTACCTGAAGGTGGGAATTTCTTCCCAGCTGTCACCGAGTGCCTTCTCTGCTGGACAGAAGGGATTAAGAAGTCTCCTTGCCACCTCTCTGGTGTTTCTGTGCACCTCAACCTTGAGATGCCTTTATTTCCCCAAGACACAATCCTTTTCTTCTCAAGTGAGATCACCTGTAAAATCCCCAGTGGCTCTATCACCCCTGTTTCTATCTCCGGGACCAAATCTACCTTTTCTAGCAAAGAACAAGATACCCTAAGTCTCAAAACTATTGAAGAAAAAGTCAAATCTGGGCAAATTTAGTGGAAAACTCACGCAAAAAAGTTTTACACTGAGCGCTAATGACATGCACAGCTCCAAACGAGCCAGCGGTGCCCCGGCCCTGGTGCACAAAGCCCCCCAGCCTGCTGGCCCAGTTTGATGCTGTGCATAAAGGCTCCAACTGTCCTCCAGGACCCGTTTTACAATAGTGTGACTCCGCTTCCCCCGTGCTGGTTGCTCCTGATTTAGCAGAGCACAATAGAAACGTGGCTGCGGTCTAAAGGAGCGGCTCCGAGGGGCTGCTGCGCTCGCAGAGAGAATGGCAGCCTTTCTTCAGCTGTCTGGAGGGATCTGCCTCTCTGCTAAGCTCTCTGGAGCGATTTGGGAAGCCCCTCCAGGCAGCTTACCATAACTTTTCAGCTCTATAGGGCATTCCTCTGGGT
This sequence comes from Erpornis zantholeuca, assembly GCA_013400515.1. Taxonomy (NCBI): domain Eukaryota; kingdom Metazoa; phylum Chordata; class Aves; order Passeriformes; family Timaliidae; genus Erpornis; species Erpornis zantholeuca. The sequence goes on along the minus strand of VZTN01035313.1, from coordinate 168,076 downwards.
GAAATGCCTCTGAAGTGCCCACGGCTTCGGGAAGCAATTGTGTTAAGCCTGACCCTTCCTCTGATCTTGTCTCTCCTCTGGCAGGTGTCCACGTCCTGAGCTGCAGGAACAATCCCCTGATTATCCCCGTCATCCATGACCTCAGTCACCCTTTTTATCACACCCAGGCTGTCCTCATTAGCTTCAGCTCCCAGTTTGTGGCCATCTCCGGGGTGGCCCTGCGTTCCTTCCACAACTTCGACCCCATCACCATCAGCAGCTGCCAGCGAGGACAGACCTACAGCCCTGCGGAGCAGAGGTGAGCGTGTCAGCCCTGCTTCCCTCTGCCTCACACCCACCACCCCCAGCGCTGGCCAGGGCTGGGGAGGAGGCAGGAGGGGCACAGCAGCTGAACCCTGCTGACCCCTTTGTGTCACGGGTAAAAAACCGGCAGTGTTCTCATTGATCAGGATGGATGGGACGTTTAACCCGCACGGGATGCTGTTAGTGAATTATTTCCTCTTCCTTTCTCCTCCCTCCTTTATGCCAAGCCTGGAATTGGGGCCAGTTCACTCCACACACATTCCCCAGCCCAGAATCCTGTTGGCCACTCGCACACCAGCTCAATCTGAACTGCTTTGTGCTGCCCCAGCGCCGCGGGGACCTCCCGCGGAAGGCACCGCGGACACAGAGGGATGCCTGTGTCCTGGAGGGGCCAGATCCTGCCAGCTGCTCAGCCCTGGGCTGCAGGGCCATGGCCATCAGCATCTGCTGTGCTTTCATGGCTGGGTGAGGCCCTCAGCACCTCTCTGGATCCGGCTCCCATTCTGAAAAGCTCTGTGGGACCCCCCAGGATGAAAGGTTTATGGCTACCGTTTTATTCTTGTTGTTATTACAGACACATCAATAGATCACCACCAACCCCTCTCAGTCTCTGCTTTACAGCATCCCACAGAGATTGTGACCTTTCATGGCCTCTGGTGCAGCAGCTTCATGGATCCTTTCAGCGAGGCAGTGAAAAGGAGAGAATTTAGCAAAACCCCTGAAAGAATAAGTTTTTTTCTTCCTTTGTGAATTCAAAGTTGTGAGCAGTTGTCATACCATAGCAGCAGCAATAGTAAAACAAGTTGCATATCCCAGCAAACCTCTGCTCAGCCTCCTAAGCAAGCTGACAGGTTTTTTGATAATGTTCTGGCTTGTTTTTAGGACCTGCTTTTATTCCAGGAAAGGCGGGAGGGTGAGAAGGGGGAGACAGAAGGGAAAATAAAATTTAAAAAAAGGAGTATATCTATAGCTAAATCAATCCAGTCAGTGTGTTCTGACCTAGATTCAAGGCGTCTGATCATTCTGTGCAATAGGTTGTATAAATTCAGAGGCCCAAAGACAGCAGGATCAAGTTTCAGATGAGCAGTCTGGTGGTGGAAGTGTGGCCAAATCCCAGCGCAGGAGCAGGACAGGAAAAGAGCGAGAAAGCTCCACTGGAAGGGATGGTGAGAAGCATCAGGGAGCTCAGGAGGACTGAGACACAAGGCCACATTCCGCTGCCCTCTCAAGTTTTCAGTAGGAATTGAACCATTTGTTCACTCATGGAATTAGAAGTGCTCTGTGTTTAGAAAGTTATTTCTTTAATAAAAAATACATTCCCCTTAGGCAAAGCTTCAGTGAGCATCTGCAGCCCAGCAACCCAACCTTTAGAAATGCCTTGAGGAAGAATCACCCTCCTTTTGCCTCTTATTTTTCTTACTGATATTTTGTCATTGTTTTGTTTTTGGGATGCACTGAACCCTCTCATTCCCCTGCTCTCACAAAGTCCCATCCAAGCCTCACTCATTCAACGTAAATGTTTTAGTTCTCGCAGGTTCCAGCACTAGAATATAAAGTTTCCCATGTTTGTCAGGGAACTAGAAACTCTCAGAAGTAAAGCCCTGACCCAGAGGCAACTGAAATCAGTGGAATTTTCTCCACTGATGACAGTGGAGAGTCAGTCCCCAGTTTGCCTTGTGATGAGATCATTTGGAGTGACCAGATTTGTTTTCTTCTGTATGAAAAACTCCAAGCAGTTCAGTACCTGAGATGTGGAGAAAGAGGTGCATTAAATTGTGCCAGGAAATAGGTGACACCTTTGCTGTCACTTGCAGTCTTTTTCTTTGATTACTTTACCCAATCCAGGAAGAACATAGAAAGATAGATTTTTAAAATTACTTCTTAACCAGCTCAGAGGCTGGACATGGGTTTTCTGCCCCCCCTGCTCACAGTCTGCCCACCAGACTCCCTTGGAGTGCCAGTTCCCTTCTCCCCTTTCCCCACTGGTTGCATTTGCCTAATATGATTTTTAAAGTATTTATTTAATTTTTAAAGGAACTTGCCTTCCTATGTGTAAGCATCGATTTTACCACTTTCATTTTCCTTAGGTCAACGTGGATATTTTTGCCTGCTTTTTTGGCTTCTCTCTACAAGAGGTATTATTTCTCTCTTTCAGGGAGAATTATTTTGCTTGGAGAGGATTTATAGCCAGATACAGATATTTCTAGGCAAGGGTGCAGATTTTAAAATTGTGAGGGAAAAGAAATATATTGTCCCTCAACAGTTAACACAGTTTTTATTTTGAGGGTGAGTGAATCCCTCCTGTGGGTTACTGACAACTTAATAACTGAAAATAAAACATGAGCTCACTCTTCTTTCTTGAAATATGTATTATAGTTAATATTTTAGAGAAAAATGGGTTTAAATCTAAAAGCCCAATTGAACTTTATAGGTAGATGTCCTCAGTCATCATGAATTGTTTGAAAATCCATTCCATCCTCCTGAAGATATTTATAGAGTTTTAAAATTCCTACTCTGTTCTTTCCAGTTTTATTTTTCCAGTTTTTGTTTTTTCTCCTGCCAGTGACTAGAGGTTTTTTTTTTTTTGTTGTTGTAGTTGTTTTCAGCAGAAGTTTACCTCACTGCTGGAGATGTGCTGTAAAAGTGCCACTCTTTATTTTCACATTGCATCCTTAGGCCAGATATAATGGCCTGGTTAGTTCTTCTCTTGTGCTTTATAGCTGAAATTATTATACTTTTACTATTTCCTGTGTAGCCTCTTGCAGTGGACGGTGAAATTGGGTGTGCAGAAGCAGAGGTGTAATTTCCCACCCTGCAATCACTCGAGCAGCAAGAAACCCTGGTGTGCTGGGGCTGCCTCTGAGAGTGGTTCCTCAAAAATCAGGCTTTTGTGTTTTTCACTGGGTAGGAAACATCAGCTGAGGGTCATCCCTGGCAAAGCAGTTCGTGGGAAGTGCTGCTTTTCCTCAGTGACATTTCCCTGCCGTGGTCACCAGACCTGTCCCCTCCACCCCTCCTCTCCTGGTGCCACTGCTCCTCTCCTGGAAAACACAGGCAGGAGGCAGGAAAGCCCAGGTAGACACCCCAGCTGAGCTGTCAGAACTGTGCATTTCTGGAGTTTCCCTCCTCCCAACCCACCATTAACTCTGTGTTCATACTCAAGACAAGTCCCCCCTGGCTGCCCCTGGCTCTCCAGCCTCCTTGCCTCGCATTGTCACCACCTCCTGCTTTCCAATGAGTGTAGCAAATAGATTGTTTTCTGCTTTCTTTAGTGAAGCCTTGCCACAGCCACACTGCTACGACTTCAAAATTGCTTCCATAGGGGAGATTTTGGGTTTTCCTCTCTCCCTAAGTGTGTACATTTGGGTGTTTGGAGCTGAACACCAAGACCCATCGCTGGCCACCACACCATCACCTGCTCTGGCCTCTGTGGAGAGGTTCCCATTGAGCTGCACCCTTTGCTGCCCCACACAAGCCCCAGGGATTCACAGCCCACTCCAGCTCTTCTCTTTGTCTTGTTCTCTCCTGCTGTCAGCTTCCCCAACAAGAAATGATGAAGATAAATCTTCAGCAGCAGAACAAATGCAACCTCTCTTTACAACTCTGGTTTTTGGTTTTTTTTTTCCTTTTTATAAGGGGGAAAAAAGGGTTTCCTCGTCTCTTTTTTGTTGTGAATTAATGCAGCTTTCTCTTTCCCTGTTCGGCCGCCTTTCCCCTGCCCTGCATTCTGTCATTAAGCACAGTCTCTGTCAGCTTTCTTCGGGTGAAATTAATGAATTTCTCACAGAACTGTTAATCATAGAAGCTTTGGTCCGTGACATGTGTTATAATTCAATGGGTTTTTAACCTTCGCCCCGTTTTGGTAATTGGCAAACGGCATCATTTGGCTTTTATTAAAGTGGAAGGCGATGCATTTTCTTTGTTTGCCTGGACAGACTCTGGCAGGAAGACCTGTGGGGCTGCTGATGCCCGGGGACACGGTCCCACTTCCAAGCTGGCAGGGTGACGGGGCTTTGAGAGCTTTATCAGTTCAATATGGACCCCCCTGGCAGGAACAGCTCACGCCACGGGGTGCAGGCAGGCTGGAGGCAGAGCCTGTCCCCAAGGAGAATTTGCCCTGCCAGGGGTGGGGACAGTGAGGGGGGACGTGCTGGCTCGTGCCTCTCCTTTCCCTGGGGCTTACCTTGGGTTGGAACAAGGGTTTTCTGTAAATCTCTGGGTTTAGCTTCATTTTGAGCCTTTCAGATTGAAGCAGGGGTTTGCCGTGATCGATGTCAGAGTCAGCAGCACTGAGGTGACATCGCTGACAGGACCATAGGGGACACCACTCGTGTGGTTGCTCTCATGGACCAGATTTGAAGGGAAACAGCTTTTAAAGGAAGGGCTTGATCCTTCTTCCAGTCAGCACAAGTTCACCAGTTCCCATCCAGCCCCATGGATTTGGGTAGATATTCAAGATTTTATGTTAATACAAGGAGGTAATGTGCTTTAGCTGAGGACTGAAGGAGACAAATTCATTGTCACCTTTTCAGTTGTTTCTCTTTTTTATTTTTCATTTCTACAGCAAGGAATGTGGCTAACAGCCTCTGCATAAATGTTTGGAGTAGAGAGAGAGAACCTGCTCTTGCCTTTAGAATAACCTCTAGAGAGGAGAACACAAAGCCATTGTAAGGATAAATAGGTTGGAAAAACCCCCAGAAGGCTACACATGTGTGAGTTGTGTGTGTGGTGGCACAGGACAAAACCAAATTGCCCTTCAGGCCCAGGCTGGCCCAGACTGTGGAAAAGGGAGTTCTTCTTGTGTCCAAGAGATAATGTTGTGGCCCTTCTCCTAAAAAGTGCCCATTATGAGCTTTTAAGCTCACCTGAGCTTCAATACGTGCCAGAGCCATCACGAAGGAAACAAATAATCAAGGCACCATGTTAAGATGAGTTCTTGGAAAAGTGCTTGACCTCGGGGTTAGGAAAAGAAAGTTTGGCTGCTGTAAGCTTTTCGAAAGAGGAAGTGCTAGATTGTTTTTATGTGAGGAAGGAAGAGCTCCACTTAATTGTTATAATTTTCTATAAACATGTTAAAATACAAATGTTTCTAGGATTGTGTCACTAAGGCCCCAATTTAGCAAAGCCCTGAGCTATTTGCTTACATCCCCCTGTAGTCAAATCTATCAGTGGGACTTAACTGTGCTTTTGAAGTTAAGCACATATTTAAGTGCCTTGCTGAATTGGGGCCAATATTGGCACAGAGAAATACAGATTTAGAGCCTAATGACTGAGCTCATTTAGATTAGGGATGGGCAGAATGGATTTGAATAAAGTAGGAACTGGCTCAGAACTTCAGCCTACATGTGAAGCTAACTCAGTCCAGGGCTTTTTACATCATTGAAACAGTGTGCCTTGATCTGTTTTGAACATGCAGTGGAATGTGTGCAAGAAATCCACTGCTCCTTGCACTCACCTTGGCGTGAAGATGTTGTTTTAGGAAATTTTACACTGCCAGGGCAAGAAAAGGAGCAAGTGAATCCTGATGAGGACCTAGTAAAATAAACGCTTGTCATGGAATGTCCCAGGCACAGACATTTGTTCAAGTAAATCATTAGAGTGGTCCTTGGGTCCCTTGTGTAGCTTTGCTCCAGACCACTTCATACTTTGGTAAGGATTTTTGGGAATTAGGATAGACCAGGGATGATTTGAAATAGGCAGTTGTGATGAAGTCGCGCAATTTTGACTGCAAGAAAATGGGATAAACTGTCCTATGCCAGGAATCAACATGAGTTAAAGCCGAAAAGATTTCATTCTCAGATGCTGTTATATTGTTTCTTTCCTGTGGAATGCACGTTTTCTGGAGCATATGATGATTGACCACTGCTAAATGGCAGTACCCATGCAAGAGCTTCTGTAATCCACAAATGGATGTGATGGGTTCTTTGTCTAAACTTCCTACTTGGAGATACTAATTTCTCCTTCTTAATTCCACATTTGCAGAGCTCAATTCAGGATCGTGACTTCAAAATTCATTGGGATTTATGGCTGACAGTAGCTGATACCAAATTGGAACCAGTAGCTAGAGAACCAGAAATATTTAAATTAGAAACATTTGGTGGCAGTGGTTGTTTTTTTACAAAAAGTGAATGGTTGTATTGTTTGTCACTGAAGTCATTCATATAGAGTTACAGACAGAGAGAGCTGCCCAGATGATCTGCTAACCAAGGCATAATCTGGAGCCTGGAGGGGGTGGCTAAAAATGTTCCCTGGCCATTTCAGAAGACCACAAGGGGACTTGTAAACAGAAAGAAGAACATCACAATAAGTGTTTCTTAATGCCTTTGTCTGTGGCGTTTCAGTTCTGTAGGACTTCTAAGCCCAGGCTTGCTCATCTGGTGTCCTGATCTGAACTCCAGAAACCAGATCCTTTTTCTCCTTTACATTGATGGAAATGAAAAGCGATGCCACTGACTGCGGTGACGTTGCTTCAGATTTCCCTCTGTGCAAATTGCAAGGGTTTTCTTGGGCTCATCCTTCCCTCTGAAGCCATTCAAGGCTGAATTCAGTACTACATTAATTCACATAAGTATTAGATTAAATAAGTCTGCTATTATTTTATTTTTCCGAGTTTAGTGGAAGAAGGTTTTCAGATTTTGAGGCAGTTTTGCAACGGGCAGTCGAGGTTTGCAGTATGTGCTTCTGAGAGTGGCTTGGCAACAGTGCTCCCTTTTTTCCCCAGTGAGTCAACTTCCTCATCACTGCAGCCCTGGCACAGGAGGCACTCATGCTGCAGCCTCTCCATCTGGGAAGTGGAGGGAGCAAAGTGAGAGCTGGGCCTCATGGGACATAGAACAGGGAGGGTTCCACACAGCATCATTCATCATTTACTCTCTCACTCAACATCCAGGTTCAGATATTCTTCCTGATGTTAGCTGAGGACTTACTCAGCCAGCAGTGCCGTGAGGTTGGTAGGGTTAGGAAGAGGTTGGTAGGGCCCTGCTCTGCTTGGGGAGCCACAGGGTGTGAGGCTCAGTGTGGAAAGGGATGTGGAAAGCCTGTGGTTCACATCTCAGGGTGACTGGTGTTGGGCATTTGCAAGGCAATAGCACCTGGCTGTTCTCACCTCATCTTCAGTGATGACCACCTGGGCACTGGATGAGCTGCTCGCTTGTTCTGCTGCTGCTCCATCTGCAGCCTTATCGATCCTTAGGGAGTGAAATCTATGGCAGTTCAAATCAGTACGCCAGGCTGCAAGCTGCAGTGACTGGAGAATGTTAAATCCTTGGTTAGTGGGTGGGGATCCCCCTGAAAGCAGGATCACCCTGGCTAGGCCAGCTCTGGCAGAGGACCATCCGTTCTGCAGAAGTGATGAGCATCACAGTTGTGCCGATAGACAGGGGTTTGTTGCATACAAGGGTGTGGAGCTGGCCAACACAGAGGTGGAATTCTCCTTCCTCAGCCCTGTCAGCAGCAATGCTTTGTGCACCATGAGGAAATAAGATATTTCTGAATGTAGAAATTGTTTATGGCTCATCACACTCCAGGGAAGGGTCAACACTGAACAAGCAACCTTAAATTACAAGCAGTGGGCACTTCCCATAGAGCGCTAGTCTGGGACAGAGAAATGAGTTGTGCAGGTACATAAATACTGTCATTTAATCTGATCTAGAGCTCAGTAGAGACATGTGCAGATGTGCTCCTCTCTCAGTAACATGGGTATAACAATACCAGCCCAGGTGTCTCGCAGGGGTGTCATGAAAATTAATTAGATAATGTCTGCCTGGTGCTTTGAACACAGCAAAACACCACGTACATGCTAAGTCAGGGCTTACTAAGCTGAACAGAGCTTTGGTGGCTGTTAACCCTTTTTTCTAGGAGACAGGAATACCTTGCTTGTAATCCATTCAAAAATATGTGTTTGATAAATTGCTTTCCCTTCTTTCTATAAATTTCTGGTTTGGGTTCTTCCCTACCCAAGCAGATGGTGAAATAAGTCAATGTTTCCCCTCCTCAGAACTAATTTAACTGTGTTAAAATTAAATTCATTTTCAATTTCAGCAGAGACATACCACCTTTTAGGGCTCCTTATCCCAGAAATTTCATCTCTAATCCAGAAACTCTTAGCACACAGAATCATGGAATGGTTTGGGTTGAAGGGACCTTTAAAGGTCATCTGCAGTAAACAGGGACATCTTTAAGTAGATTTGGCTGCTCAGAGCCCTGTCCAACCCGGCCATGAATTTTTCCAGGTATGGAGCATCCACAGCTTCTCTGGACAACCTGTGCCAGTGTTTTACCAGCCTCATTTTAAAAATTTTTCTTTCTTCCCTGTAGTCTAAATCTCCCCTCGTGCTTTAAGACCCTCCACATTTTCACTGCTGTTTTGTTGAGGGACTGCCCCATACTCACATTTGAACATGTGCTGTAATGTTTGACTCAGGTCGTCAGAGATGGTGAAAGATTTCATGTCAACCAGACATCTCTGTGTATACAAAAATTAAATAAAATCTCCTTTTGCAAGTTGTGCTAAATGTTAGAATAATTTTCCAGAGGGAGAACAAACAGTTTCCATGGGGGAAAGATTTTATGGATGGCAGGACAGCAACTGGAGAGGTCTGAAAAGACAGCATGCTGCTGAGCTTGATAAGAGCTTATCAACACAGCTACACAGCTGATGTTTGGTGTTCCTCCTGAAGTGGAATAAAATGAATGTGATGATTTCAATCGAGCTTCTCAAAGATAAGAGTGTCTATCTCAGAAACCCCTCCTCACATGTGCACACTTATCACTGCCAATATCAGCACTCCTGAATTCAGCAGATTTAAAATTGGATGGGGCATAAGGCTTGCTCTTGGAGGGAGAGTGCTTTCACAGGATGGATGGATGGATGGATGGATGGATGGATGGATGGATGGATGGATGGATGGATGGATGGATGGATGGATGGATGGATGGATGGATGGATGGATGGATGGATGGATGGATGGATGGATGGATGGATGGATGGATGGATGGATGGATGGATGGATGGATGGATGGATGGATGGATGGATGGATGGATGGATGGATGGATGGATGGATGGATGGATGGATGGATGGATGGATGGATGGATGGATGGATGGATGGATGGATGGATGGATGGATGGATGGATGGATGGATGGATGGATGGATGGATGGATGGATGGATGGATGGATGGATGGATGGATGGATGGATGGATGGATGGATGGATGGATGGATGGATGGATGGATGGATGGATGGATGGATGGATGGATGGATGGATGGATGGATGGATGGATGGATGGATGGATGGATGGATGGATGGATGGATGGATGGATGGATGGATGGATGGATGGATGGATGGATGGATGGATGGATGGATGGATGGATGGATGGATGGATGGATGGATGGATGGATGGATGGATGGATGGATGGATGGATGGATGGATGGATGGATGGATGGATGGATGGATGGATGGATAAATGGACATTAACAGGAGTAGGGAGGTCATAGTGCAGTTGGATATTGCAGAATAGAAGGTAGTTCTGCAGATCTGGCAGGTTCTTCCCTTTTGCTACAAAACCTGTAATTTGCTGTCACTGTCATCGCTGTGCCCACTGCCTCTGTCCTTCAGGACACACACCGAGAGCCTGTGGAGCCCTTTCCTGAGCTGGGTTCAGAACTCTCTGAACAAAGACCCTGTCAGTCAGACACTGCACTTGCGGGATGGATTGAAATAATCAAATAACAAAAAAACACCACCACTCCTTGTCTCCCTGCCAGCTGTGTCCACTACTCCTGCGAAGCCACCGACTGCCAGAGGCTGGAGATCGAGAACGCGGTGCTGAGCTGCGCCGGCGGCACCGGCTGGGACAACGGCGCCCAGTGCAACGTCAGCTGCAGCACCGGCTACATCCTGCACATCCACAGGGATGATGACCTCGTCAAGAGCCAGGTTTGTCCTGCTGGGGGCTTTTTTTCATGATGCACAAGGCCAGGATGAGCAAACAGCTGTGGAGAAATTGAGAAATAACTCAGGCTAGACCCTAAAATCCCAGCTCAGCCGTGGGACGAGGTCTTATCCAAACGCTCGTCATCAGAACAGGAGCACTTTGACCCTGCAGGAGGAGTTACTGGCAATGAGCAAAGCTCAGATGTTCCCCGAATTTAGAAATTTTCAAACCAAAAAGTTTGTGTTTAGTCCCTCTTTGATCTCACTGGCTCTACTCAGCCCAACAGTGGGGTTGGTGTTTTGGGAGTAGGGTGCTTGTGTTTTTGCATAACCAATTTCTGGGCAAAATACCTCATTTTCAGTCCTTGGATTGAGGTTAATGATGTCTTAACTCCTTTGCAGTGTTTCAATCTGTCTGGTCCCAAACACACCCTGACCGTACAGCACAGAGGGGACAGAAGAAGCACCCAAATCTTTTTTGCTTCCAGACAAATCACCAAAAACCTCCCCCAGCAGGGCAGGAAGTGCTCCCCATCCCCTTAATCCATGCATTAATAATCCAGTCCTAGAAAAGCCAGCATGTCTTCATGCAGTGAGTGGGGTATTGAGGAAAGATATCAATTTGTTAAAAGATTAAAAAAAAAATGCAAGTCCTTTGTGCTGGGGATGAGGTGCACGTGCAGCAAGGCCCTGGGAACAGGACGCTGGGGACAGGGGGATGCAGGGCTTACACCCCACTTTTTGCCCTCATCTCTCATGCTGCCACATCCTCTGAGTGTGACATGGGGGTGGTTTCCTCCATCAGCACCTTCTGTCACTGGCTGTGGGGGCAGCACTCACATCTGGGGCAGCACTCACATCTGGGCCGGGGGCTGGGGCAGCCGCACTCAGCAGCCTGTCTGTACTTGTGAAATACTGTGTTCTTCATGAGCTCGCAGAGGGGGGAGACACAGTGGAGGGGAATGAGTCAGCCCTTTCAACTCAATTACAAAACAAATACAGGACCCCGCGAGCTGGGCCTCTTCCATCCTAATTGGCATCAGCACCAGAACCCCAGCTCCAGCTGAGCAGTTTTACAGAACAGAAAACAAGTTCTTGAAACGAGCCTGAATGGCTGAACCAGGAAATCGTTGGAAAGGATCTGTACATGGGGCACATGGAGCACGCAGGGATCACAAACCAAATAAAACAGCCTGAGCTTGCTTCGCCAGCCCTGTGTTGTTTAAAGGCAAGCACTACCTTTTGGGGAGGCTCGGCCAGCTGGGCATGGTTTTGCTGGGAGAAGTTTGGTTTCAGAGCCTTGATCAGACTCATATGACAGGAGCAGAGGATTTTAGCACCCCTCACTAACGTGATTCACTGCCTATTACAACACGCTTCCTCTCACCCTGCTCTGCTATTGCACTTCGTTGTCTTTTTCCACCAATAAAACCCCTGAGGCCAATGGCTTTGTTTTGCTCAGTGCTGTGCATTCACTGTTCAAATCAGGGAAGGAGTGGAGCATTTGAAAGGTACCCATGACCAGCTAAGCACATTAAACACATGCTTTAAAAGTTTTACTAGCGTGCTTCAGAGATCTGCTGAAAAGGAACAGACAGTTTCTTTCATTATCATCTTGTTTTATTTCTTTGTGTCAGGTGCTTCTGACTAGAACTTGTGGAATGTGTAGGCAAGAAATGAATTATCTGAGAAAGTCCAGAATCCATGATCTGGATTTCTCATACCAAAAGGCATCGTGCTCCTTCCATAATTGCTTCCCAGCTTCAGCTCCTCTTCCAGTCACAAGCATTTGGGGGTGAGAAAGGCCATGTGGGTTGTTGTCCAGAGGGACTTTCTGTCATGGCTGGGGAACCTTGCATGAAGCTGTTACTTGTTTCATTCTTGTCATTTAGTTGGTTATTTCACTCGTTTGACTGATTTGAGGGTCTAGAGATACTTTTTTTCTTATGTAACTGTCAGTGTGTGGAGCTGCCTGAGGAAGAGGAGGAAGGAAGTAGCTTTGCCCATGTTGGTGTTTCACACTCTTGGGTAGGAAGGAGGCTGAGCTGAGGAGCAAGGTCTCAAAGAGCAGACTGACCATCAGTGGCCCACAACCACTGCATGCTGGTGAAGGTGATTCACAGACCAGTGGAAACACCTTGGTTTAGCATCTGAACCGCATTTGTCTTCCCTATTTCATTGAAAGACAGAAAAAGAGGGCAAAGAGAGAATTAAAAGCAAAATTTTCAAAAGCACCTAGGTGATGTAGGGGCACAAGTCACATTTCAAATCAATCTTTTACATCTAAAGGGTCTTTGAAAATCTTCTTAACAGTTCCTGCACTTTCTGGTCTCTGTGTCTTCTGAAGCCACCATTTTAATCAGTCTTGGGGCAAAACATTCATTCATTCCCTCTCCGAGAAGCTCCCATTCCCAAATTCTGTTAAAACCCAATAAAATCACCAAACCCTAAAACCCATCAGCACCCTGTGCAGCAGAAACTGTTTGCTGCTTGAAAAGAAAAAGAAAGCTGAGCTGTTTACAGACTCCTGGGCTCTCTCTCATCCTCGTTTAGGGATTTCAGCAACAACAACAAAGGGGTTTTGCACAGTGATGGAGCAAAATCCTTCATGTATCTTTCTCACAAAGAAGATCTCGAGGATGTTTTCATTCTCCCTCCCTGATTTCTTCCCAGCCCCCTCCCACCGACAACTCCATCGCTCTTTCTTGTCTCTTTCCTCCCTTTGTCTTTCACTGCTTTCCTCCCCCTTGTCCTTCACTGAAAGCCCTGCTCATTCAGTTACTTGTTGTCATCTCTCCTTGAAGCTACCACCACTGCTGCTCTGGTCAAGAGGTGTTATTTAAAACCCAGCAGCTCCCTAATGTTGTGCAAAGGCATCATCAATCATGCCAGGAAAAGAAAGCGCGGCTCATGTGGGTTCAATTAGAGGCACAGTAGTGGGCAGAAGTGGAAGAATACTTAGAGGGGAGGGCACAGCTGTTCATTTTTAAGGAGAGGAAACTTCACACGTGAAGCATCGCTTGGAGAAGGAGCCGGCTGGGATCTTGGGCAGCAGGAAGGAGACATGAATTCTCCCAGGCTGTTAAAAAGTCCCAAGAAACAAATCTTTCTGGCACCAAATTTGTTTAAGTTTGCACCCTCTTCGCTGCACTGCACACTGTATCTTTGGAAGCCCCTTTTTTCTCCCCCCTCTCTCCTCCTTGCCCACCCTCCCTCCCTGCGTAAGCCTCTTTTGGAAGGCAGGACATGAAGGGAAGCAGTTGCTGTGATGCCAGTCAAAGCAGCACAAAGTGCCCAAAGTGACAGCTAATAAACCAGATGAGAAAGCCAAGTGCTTCGTGTGGGCTGCTGAGAGCTGGGTGACCTTGTCAGATCAGACAGGCGAAACAGGCATGTGCCTGCTCAGCTCCGGGTGGGAGAGCTGCAAAGGCAGAGGCAGATGCTGCCACTAAAACCCAGCAACAGATCCAAGGGCTGAGTCCATCAGAAACACCCCCAGGGTGTGGCACGGAGCTGGGGAGGGACAGGATCCTGCTCAGCAGCCGGGGGTGCCGTCCCTGGGTCCCCTCAGGTGTAACACTGCAAGAGGGGGAAGCCAAAAGCTGCTGGGTGCCACCAGCAATAATTTCTGTGGTAGGTTTGCCCTCTGTTCTTCCAGTCAGAGGCCCTGAGCTCTGTCTCCATTTCAGGGAATGCTCTCTGCTGTGTCCTGCTGCAGAGTTACACGTGCTCCTGTTGCTTGAAGCGATGACATGATAGACATGCTCTAAAGTGTGCCATTATTATGTCTGACCTTGAAAACCTCAGCTTCCATCATGACAAACGTGGAACAAATTACTGGGAAAAGCTGAGAAGCCAGGGTCTTACCCCAATGGGCACAGCTTCTCTCCTTCCCAGTGTGCCAGGAAGAGCCATAGGGGTCTGAGAGGACTCTTACAGGTTAGGTTAGGGGTTTTGTGGGGAAGGTACCACAGGAAAAAACCCAGAGATGAAAACGTGGAGACACTAATTACTAACTTTTTCCCATGAAGGTCTAGAACAGGGGCACAGACAAAGGGCAGTGGGTGTACAGCCGTGGAGAAGGATCCCTTTCAAAGAGAGGGGATCCCAGGCCCATGGCATTTCCAGCAGCTCTGGTGTCCCACAGCTTTCTCCTAACAAAGGCCACGGCTGCAGCTGCAATGCTCTCACAAGTGGTAGCTTGGGCAAAACATTCCTTTTGTAAGGTGTGACTGCCATGCACAGGTATTTCTCCTGTTTAAATTCTTGTGTTATATCCTGGTTTCTGAGTTTGCACTGTTTATCTGGTGTTCTGCAGGGGTACATCTGATGGGCAACCCTGTCGGTAGAGAAACTTCCTCGTGCACCACACTGTGTCTCAGCAGCCAGCATCAGCTAGAAGGAACACTCATTTGTTCCTAAACTAGATCACAGCAACACCAATCACTTCATTCCTGGAGCTGAATCTCTTATCATTGATAGAGCTTCCCTACGTTGAGCATGGATCCAGTATCCAGCATGAAACTATGGGAGACCTATCTCTTTTCCATAATATTTGGATAGCCCCTGACATCATTAGCTTTAGTTTATTGACATCGATAGCTTGGGTTTATGTTTTAAGTTCCAGCAGCCATGGTGCTGCTGTGTTATTTGATGATAGCATCTGCTAAAGGGAAACGGAGCTTTGCTGGATGCTGGAGCAGCTCATCCTGGGGTGCTGATGGCTTGCAGGACATGGGAATGCTCTGTATTATCCCTTCTCCTGTGGCCATCACCCTGCAACCCCCTGGAAGCACATCAGCACATGAACTGCCTACAGTTTATATACAATTTCTAATGGTATAGATATTCTGATAAATAATAAATGCAGAATTAACAACCACTGGGGAGTGAAAGGATTGGGAATGAGAACACATAGTGTCATTTCACCTGGTCACTCTGAGTATCCCAGAATGTGCTACTCTGAGTTTGTAGAAAAGACATTTTTTTCCATCAGCAATGCTCCCTGTTTAAATAAACTCCACGGTCTAGAAAAGGGGTTTTGTGCCCACTTGGGAAGTGTCCAGTTTCTCAGCTCTGGGACTGCTTTTTCCATTCTGAATGCAACCATATATCAAAGGGAGACAGGTCTAAACTTCTGTTGAAACCATTAGGGTGTTTTTGCGAAAAGGGAATCCAGGTCTCTTTGATGTGTGCTAGAAAAATTCCCCTTCCTTTTATAAACCCAGATCAATGGCCGGCGGTGCAAATCTCCTGTGAGCGTACCAGCCCTGAATAAAATATTCCCTGGAGGCAGAGGAGTGCTGCTGTAAGCCTTGGTCAGATTCCTCTCCAGTATCTTCCCCTTCTCATATTTGGGTTTCTCACATTTCTTAACCTCTGTCCCTCTCTTTATTCTGGTGTGGAGGGAAGAGTTAGATTCTTCACTTCTGGCTTTTAACAATTTTCCATTTTTAATTAGAAAGTGGATATGTTGTTTACTCAGTTCTCTTTGCCAACATCTGTTTGTCCTTCAGTCACCCAGTAAATTCATCTGATGGGTGGATGGGTGGCTCCTCTACCTCCCCCCATTTTTCTTATTTGCCCCTATCACTCCAGGATCCCAGTGTGCTGTGCAGGTTGAATTATTCCTCAGATCCATAGAAGTGTAGCTTCTGTGTAGCTGTGACGATAGAGTGACTTTGGGGAAGGCAGAGCGCAGGCACTGTGTAGGCTCTGCCTACAAACTCTCAAGTCCCAGGTGCCAGTTGTGGGCAGAACACTCTTGAGTCTGTCCATGGCATAGTCTTCCTGGAAAAGTTCTGTCTCTCAGGCATTCATGTCCGTGGTGTCAGGACAGCAGGGCCTTGATTCTGTGCGGAGCCTCGGGGCACTCTGACAGAAGCCACAACAGCTCCTGTAGCTGTCAGTGTCTGCACACAAGGTTGATGTGGCCCAAAGCACTTCCCCTGGGATCCCCATCCAAGGGTGACTGACACCTCTCAGGAGAGCCTTGGATGAGACTCCCAAAAGGCTTCATGTCAGCTTGGCTTTTGCTTCAAACCCAAGAGTGAGTTTGACTACTCAGAAGCACAGGGGGATCCCCTTGGAGTGGCTGTGTCACCGCAAAGGTGACAGGGACAGGGGACAGCTGTCAGCTCCAAACAGCTCAGGCTTGTGCTCCTTTCTGATGGCAGGGCAGAGCAGCAGGTTCCCTGCTTGTCTCAGGAGGCCAAACAAGAGTTTGGATTATTTGTAGAGCTCCAGTATTTATGTGGAAGTGCTTTGGTGTCTCACCCTGGAGGTGGCAGAAAATCCTGTTTCTCTGACACTGTTTCTAATGCGCCTTGGTGGGTTTGGTAGCTGCTGTCCAAATGATGATGGTAGGGACCAGCCATGGCTTTGCTTAACTTGTGAACCAAAATAATGGCTATTAGTAGGCTTGAAATGGTTTTGATCCGTCCCCTGCTGGCTGTGGTGGCTGTAGCCATGTGTCTTTTTCCAGATGGAATCCAGTGTCACCATGACTTGCATGGATGGGAAGTGGAACAAGCAGGTGACGTGTGAGCCCGTGGACTGTGGTGTCCCAGATCAGTACCACGTCTACCCAGCCACCTTCAACTGCAGCGAGGGGACCACCTTTGGCAAGAAATGCTCCTTCACCTGCCGACCTCCTGCTCTTCTGAAAGGTATTGGGGGTGCCCGTGCAGCGGCCTGAGAGACACAGCAAACACAGACTGCTCCTAGGAATACATGTTACATTTAGAGTTATTCAGGATATTTTAAGAAGGAAGAATTATGGGACTCTATGGAAGGTTTATTTATATTAGAAGTTAAGTTCCTTTGCATCTCTCTATTACCTTGCTTTGACCTTTCCTTGATCACGGCTGGCCGGGCAGTAATGACAGGGAATATTGCTTCCATACAACCAAAACATGGAAAAGTCATGGGGATAAATCTGATTGAACTCTCTCATCTTCTTTCCCATGCTTTGTCTGTTTCCACTGTCTGTCTCGCTTCTATGCCTCCTCCGTGTATTTGGAAAGGCAAGGGAGGACTGAAAAGCCCCACATCCCAGTGGCACAGATCCCCATCATTGGTTTTTCTAATCCACCCTCACCCTTCTCCTTTTCCACACTCATCTTGCTCAACTCTGACCTTCCTCTCCTCTTCTTGTTTGGGACTCTTTACTTTTGCATTTTTTCTGTTATTTTTTTTCCTGTAGAAATAGCACAGCTTGCTGCTCTGTTTCCTTTCCTCCTCTATTTTCCCTGCTACATTTCTGCTAACATCCCCATCCTCTTCTCAGCACCACCAACTCTTCAGCTCACTGGCACATTTCCCTTTTTGATGTGGTCCTCAGGAAGCAAGAAAAGATACCATTGTTAATTTGAAGGAACATTAGACCCAAATTAACATGTCCATCTTGCAGTGGAGTAAACTTAACTGCTGTTGTCAACTCAGGTACAAACACTTTTTTTGTACCTGTGGTATCTCCTTTTCTGCTGGGATTCATTGCAAACCCCAAAGGGAAGGCATGGCAAGTATCCTTCATTTCAGGGAAAGGCTATGTTGATTTCTTCATATGTATAGAAAATTGCTTAATTATTATTAGCTCTGATGGGAGATAGCCACAAGCGCCACAAGCAGCCAACACAGAGTTAAGACTATTCAAAGGGTAGTTAAGAGAAAATTAGGACTACTTTTTAACAAAAAAAATCCCTTTTTCTGTTTATACACTCAGAGGACCATCTTCAACCAAAGCTGTTTTCTCATTTAAAATGCTTTAAATTCTTTTGAGTGGGCAGTGAAAATAATTACACTCATCATGACCAACAAGAGCAGGTGACTCAGGCAGAGGTAGCTGGAGGGATGACAACCAGCCCCAGGTCAGGGGCTGCAGCTCTGGTGTGTAGCATCACTTCACTTTTGTCCAGAAGCGTTGTGAGCTGTGAGGTAAAGGCACTGTTTGGTGTAAAGCCATCACTGATGACTAATAAATGTTGCCACTAAGCTTCTGGAGAACAGCATTCGAGTGACTCATGCCTAATTCAATCACTGACGTCATGACAGCCACTGTTGGTAATGTCACAGCTTATCGCTTTGCAGTGGCAAGTATGATATCACCACGGCTGGGCTGGGAGCTGCTGCATGAGTCAGAGCAGAGGAACATGCTGGTGCTCCAGAAAAGACCTCCCTTCTGCACAAAATACCTCTGCAATCATCTGCAGTTGGGGAGAGGAGAGAGAAATCCGGGGCTGATTTAATGCGGCTTCTCTTATCTTTGAGGGCAGGGCAGGAGGGCTCCTCCACATACCTTCCTGAGCCCTCCAGAGCCTTTTGTTTTCTTCTTCTTTGAATTCCAGCCTCATGCCCCGGCTCTCTTCCTCCCCTCGCAGAGAGATGGCATTGCTCCGGGGTTAGCAGTTTGTCAGTATTATTTCGGATAACTCCAAAGTTGGCTCACTGTTGAAAATATGCCTTGTGGGTTGAGAAGAGTTCCTGCAGCAATGCTCGGGGATTTCAATGGAGTATTAGGGATTTTTGAAGGGTTAGTGGCTCATAGCTGTGCTTTGTTTCTTAGGAAAAGCTTATTCCTTTTCAACATATGGTATAAAATAACAAAGAATGTAAAATACACTGAGACTGGGCTACTTTTAGCTTAACCTTCTGAAGTCAAGTAGGTCATAGCAGAGGCAAATAGATCTATTGTACCTTTTACCTTTGAGGTGTTGGCCAAGAAAGCTTCCTGAGGAAAATGAGTCTCTAATGAGTATTATGACTTGTATTTATCACAGTAGTCCCCAAGGACTGAGAGTCCCCAGCTGAGAATGGCTCCTCATTGTGCTGGAGTAGTGACTCTAATACTAACAGATGCTGCTCCAAAGGCTCCAAACTGAAATAAAAGGGACAGATTCAGGGAAAAGATATAACACAGAAGCTGAATTAAGAATATGATGGCACCAAACCCTCTGTTAAAGCTCTGGCTTTGGAGAGGAGGGGTTTGGTGTATGAAACAAGCTTCCTTTCAGAGACGAACAAAATAAGGAAGAGAAATACAAAAGATGACAAAGCCTGTGTGGCTTCCCCTATGCTATAGCATTTCCTGAAATAAGCACTGCCTGCCTGTCACCTGAAAGCAGAGTCCTTAATGATTTAATGACATCATCTAGAGCGAGAGAATGCATAGGACATATGAGTGTTCAATGCAGTTGAATTTGTCAAGTCGGCCGAGGGGGCTTTTGATGCATTATGGGCGTAATAGCATTTCAAAAGAAAACAGTCCTGCTGAACATTGTAACCTCTGCTCACTGTTCTTCTCAGGAAACAACAGCAACTTGACCTGCATGGAGGACGGGCTGTGGTCCTTCCCTGAGGCCCTGTGTGAGCTGATGTGTCGAGCACCCTCCATCGTTCCCAACGCGGATCTCCAGACCACTCGCTGCCGAGAAGACAAGCACAAAGTGGGCTCGTTCTGCAAGTACAAATGCAAACCAGGTTACCACGTCCCTGGATCCTCCAGAAAATCAAGAAAGTACGTGAAAGACTAAAGCTACACCATCAGCCTGATTCAGAAAGCCATGAGTTAAAATTATTTTGGGAAGGAGATGTGTATCACAGACTCCATCTGCCATAGGGAATAGCAATTCCTTCATGCAGATAGCTGTGCAGTGTCAGTTTAGGCGTCCAGCTCACTTAGGCTTCTTTGAAAATCCTGACCAGTGCTCAAAAAACAGACTTTACCTTAGAAATACCCCTTTGATATGCAGCCTGGGGAGTCCCCTTTGAAACCCTGCAGAAAAGGGTTAGTGCTGTCGTATACTTCTGACTCTGCACAAACCCACTTCAAACCAACCACAGCCCACAAGCCTGGGAAGCTGAGTTCTTGGGAGATGTGTCCAAGGCCAAAAGAGGAGTTTAGGCTGGGCAGCTCAATGTTGGTTTTGCAAATAATCGTTATTTTTGCTCAGAGACCTCATGACGCAGATTCACAACTTGTTCCCCAAGTGTTAAAAGCTCGAGCACGCCCATCCCCTGCAACCTGCTAGCAGAGCTCAAGAGGCTTTTAGAGGCTCCCAGCTGACTCAGCCACTCACTAAATGTTGCTTTTTTCTGCACAATAAGGCGAGCCTTTAAGATCCAGTGCACACAAGATGGCACGTGGCTGCCAGGCGCCTGCGTGCCCGTCACCTGTGAGCCTCCTCCTTCCAAGTTCCACGGGCTCTACCAGTGCTCCAACGGCTTCCAGTTCAACAGCGAGTGCCGGATCAAGTGCGAGGATGATGACAGTCAGCCGGTGAGTCTCCCTCACCCAAAATACCTCAGCCCATACAAGTCTGGCTTTACCATATCTTCCCTAAGGACACTGATCTGGGAGAGGCCAAGGGATGTTGAGCTCTTCCAAGACCAGAGAAATGCAGGAGGGAAAAACATAATTAAAGTAGAGGGAGAGCCTGGGAATATTATTTTTATGACAGTAGTGACAGTATTAACTATTACTTGTAGAGGATTAGAAGTGGCCGACTTACTGTTTCTGGACAGTAAGTGGCAGAAATATCTGCCTCAGTGGCTTTATGATCTGGCTAGAAAATAAGGAGCAACAAACAAAAGTAAGTAGAATGTGAGGTATCTGTACTTAGCCCGTTTGTTCATTCTGTTTTACCTTGCCTTTCTCTCCAGTTCTTGCCATTGCATGTCTGTGTGTTGTGTGATAATTTAACGCCATAGGGATTACAACTATTCAGGTGAACTGTCTCCCAACTTCCGTGTTTTTCTGGCTGTGAAGGTGTCATTTGGCCTCAGAGGTCAGATTCTCATCTGGCACAAATCAGTGTGTTGCCTTTGGCTTCCTGGGAGCTGTGCTCTGATATGAGAAAGTCTGGCCTCTACTATCTTGTTTGAAATGCCTAGTTTTCCTCACCAGAGGTAATTATAGTTTGTGAGATAAGTAACTTCTCCCAGAAGTGCTGCTGCTGCTCCCTAGGCTTGGGAAGAGAAAGTGGGGATGTGGAAGCTGTGGCTACTGCAGGCACTGCATGGAGCAGGGAGTGCTCTGACTATTTAAGGGCTATTTAATTTCATTCCACAATCTGAAGATATTTAAAAAGCTACCAGCCCTGCCCTAGGGCCAGTTATGTAAAAGACACCTCTGGTACCTGCTCCACGTGTTAAAAGCTTCTGTTCCCTGCCCTCTGGCCTGCCCTCTCCACAGGGACAACAGGCAGAGCCCCAGCGTTCCCCATCAGGGCACCTGGAGGAGTTTTCCTTGTTCAAGACTTGGAGTGAGGTTCTGAGCAGTGTGGAATGAGAAGCAGCAGGCGTGGGTGCAGAGTGGGTGGGAGCTCTGGGGTACGGCAGCCGTGGCTTTGTGCACCCACAGAGGTCAGCACAGCTGGGGCTGTGTTCCAGCACTGCCAGTGCGGGGAAACTGGGGCCTCCAGGGCAATGACAGCTGGTGGAAAGGGCTTGTCTTGGCTCTTAAACCCGGTGAACATGAAGAGCAGCAAGCAGTGGAGTCAGGGTTACAGCAGTAATGCAGTGAGTTCTGGAAAGGGACAGATACAGCTCTGTCTGTATTCACCGGGAGGGACAGGAGTGACTGCTCAGCTGCAAAAGCACCTTGGGCAAACGAGCAGATAACATCTTGAGAAAGGGATTTACAGTGAAAAGTATTTTCAGATATCCCAGAAAATAGGCTACAGAAGAAGAGGGAGGACTCCTGGCACAAGCCAGAACCACTTGAGAGGTGTTAATTATTTAAGGATTAAGTCTCTCTCAGCTATATAAGGTGATAATACACATTGCATCCAAGCAAGAAACCCAGCAGGGATTTTCACGAGAGATTTTGCAGGTCAGGGAATGATGGACAGTATGTTACTATAGCAATGGATATCCTGGGATCTCCGAGTATGTTGCTGAAACTCTATGAGAGTACCCTCAAGCACAGTCAGCTCCAGGAACATAAATCAGATTTCATGGCTCACCTTTGAGAATCATGTTTGAACCCTGGCATGGAAATTGCAAGGGAAGTGCACCACACTTGCTAAAACAGCAAATTGTGTTCAATTATCATTTAGCAATTTATTCCTGACTTTGTCACCATGCTGAAAGATCATTACTTGGCTGCACATACAGCATCTCTTAATCACCAGGAACATAATGGTCATTTAAGCAGGTACCTCCCCTGGCACCAGAGCAAGGGTCTTCCATTTCTGCATATTGTACACAAATCATATGAACAGTCAGATCTAAATTAATCAATCTCTGCCAAACTGGCCCTTAGGTGAGAATCACCAAGCTGGATCACACCCTGAGTCCATCTGCTCCATTATCCTTTCATATGATTTCCTTATTACTTCTGGCAATGACCAGATGTCTGGAGAAGGGGAAGCAGGTCCCACACCTGCTGCTAAGACCACTTTGCATGTCACTAAACACTGTGTTCATTAACAAAGCTGAGCAAAAAATGGGAAGCATTAGGATATTAAGGACAAGACTAACACTGAAGGCTGTGCTCTCTTCCATGCTGGTCCCAGGGCCTTGTGCAGGTCCCTGTGCAACAATGGGTGTGGGTCATGGGGCAGAGCTCCTCCAAAAAGTTCAGCAGCCCTGCAGGGATCCCAGCACAGACAGCAGATTAAAGGATCCCCAAAGATATCCAGCATAGTGCCCAAGAGCAGGGTGGGTAGATCGCAGACAATGTGCCTGGCATGAAAAATGGGTGAGGAGAAGCAGAGATCCTGCATGGTTCTCCCACCCAGCAAGGCCCCCACAGGAGGTTTGTAGCCCAACCACAGCAGACATCCTCCTGTTGAGTGTCCCACATTGCCCCATGGCAGTCGGGCCCGCAGATCCCACAGAACATCTTGTTTGCACAGAAATCCCCAATGCTGTGAGCACAGATCTGACAAAATATTGCCTGTGCACTCCTTTGTTGTTTTTAAAGGGCATGATATATCCCCTTGGACTTTGGTATTCATTCTTCAGTATCATACAGAGAATCTTTTCTATAAAAGAAATGTCATATTCTATTCCTTGCCCGTTCCCACACCAGAGGATTTTTCCTCCTTCCCACCTGCCTCTGTGCGTGTCTGTCTCAGCCCCTTCGCCTGCTGTCACTCAAGGCAGCCAAGCCAAGCTCTAAAGAGCACGTTCTGCCCTGCTAAGCTCATGTCCCGCTCTCCCTTCCTCCTTCAGATGGCCATTGGGGATTCTTTCTTTTTCAAGACAGAGATGATGTAACTGGCTAGAAGCTGTGAAGAGGGAGAAGGTTGTCTGCATTCGACACCAACCTCTCTGTAACAAGAAGGAAGGCAAATGGGGTGAAGGCACCTTTATTTCAACAGGAGTGGGGCTGTTGTAGGGTGGAGAGCTTGCAAGGGGCTTGTAAAAACCTTGAATTGCACAGAAGAGATGTGTGTGTGCATGTGTGAGCACTGCAGGTTTTCTTTTCTATATTTTTTGGAACAAAACTCCTTCTTGCCCCGTAGGGCTGGCCGTCCCAACCAGGGGCTCTTCCAGCTCCAGCAGAACTTTGCTCCCTGCTCAGCTCTCCTCACTTCTCACCTCTCAGCCTCTCCTGGCTATTCCTGTGTCAATCCTCTTTACCTCCTTCTCTCATTCCCAGGGCCGTGGGAGCAACGTGATCCACTGCCGGAAGGATGGCACCTGGAGCGGGTCCTTCCACCTGTGCAGGGAGATGCAGGGGCAGTGTGCTCTGCCCACCCAGCTCAACAGCCACCTGAAGCTGCAGTGCGCCGGCGGCTACGGCATAGGTGGGTGAGCACCCCCAGACACCTCTCCCCAGATGGCAGCAGGGCACCAGGAAGAGGATGGGAATGACAAGGGAAGGAGGAAAGAGCCTGCAGTCCTTCAAAGTCGCCTTCTGTGGACCTGTTTGCCCGAGTGAGGACCTGCTATGGGAGGCTTTTCAGGGAAATGCTTTTAGGAAATGTGAAGCTCTGAGAGGCCAAGCATCATGTAACGTGCTCTGACTGCAGGCTCCTTGCAGGGCTTCCAGTTTCATGGTGTCCCTTCTTGGCCAGCTGGTTTTCAGGGGCAGCAGCGTGCCAGGCTGTGCCACAGATACATGCAGTCTGCTAAATGCAGGGAGGGATTGTACCTGCTTTTGCTATTAACACTTTTGTAAAGTCCCACTCCTTTAGACACATGCACAAACCCATGCTCCAGAGGCTGAAAGGCAGGGAGGTGACAGGAGAATGCAGCACCAGGATAATTGAGGTCTCCCCAGAAACAGTATGAGACCAGCTGAGCATCCCCTTTGGTATGACAGTTATTTAGGAGCTGTTTTAACGGGTCTCTTTTCCTCTTTCTTTCTGGGCTACCTGTTCCCTCTGCAAGGGGCAATGTTCCCTGCTCTCAGCTTTGTGTCACCCAGGCACAGGGCAGAACAGACACGGGGCTATACACGCTATATTGTATTTTCAGCCCCCATTTTAGGGGTCTCCCTCCTCTAAGGACTGCAACAGGAGCTGTGCTGCCTGCAGCCCACACAGGTTTGCGAGGCCCCTTCCTGCAGCCCCCCTCCCAGCCCCTGCCATCCCCCTCCTGCCTCCGCCTGTCCCTTTGAACTTGGAGAAATTTCCTCCTTGCGCGGCTCCCTCATTATATCGCAGCCATGCAGAGGACCACGAGCCTCCTTGTGTTCCCTCCCTGGGGAGGAGAACACGACCTGGATGAGATCACTGCTCTGTAATGATGCCAATTACAGATCATATATCAAAACAATCCCGACCCGCTCCTCTCCATGAGCGTGGTGGAGCGCGGGAGAGCGAGCGGCGAGGAGGCTGCGGCGACTCTTAATGTGGAGAGGCGTTTTACCCTTGAGACGAGGTTACCTCCTGGGCCAGACAGGTTTTTGCAAGGAGAGAAACCCCAGTTCCTGGTTTGGAGGGGAGCATCTCAGTGCTGGGTGCCTGCCAGGTCTCACTCCTCTCACAGTGACTGTCGGCAGGTGCCAATCCCAGGGTGGGACCACACAGCGTCGTGGTGATGCCTTAAATGGCTCCCTAGAAACAGAGCCCAGACAGGAGTAAAGGAATAAAGGAATCAAGGAGGGATTGATTGGAAAGACCTTCAGAGGTACACTCTGGGCTCCAGAGGCTCCTGCCTCAGTGCATCCCAACATGGACAAGGACAGCTCCCGAGTTCTTCCCACTTTGATCTCAGCATCAATTCCCCAAGCAGAACCCATCCAAGGATGTGATTTTTCCCAAGCTTGTCCCCGTCTTCCCAAGATGAAGGTTTAGAGTTCTTGTTCTGGGTGTCCTTAGAGAGCAAGTCAGAAAAATTTGGTTTGTCTCTCTTAGCATAAGAGAACAGCACTTAACAAGCTACAGAAAACTTCAGAGTCACACTAGCAGTACAAGATTTGAAAAATATAAAAGTTAAAACCTAAAGCATCAGTGGAGGTGAGGAATGTATGGGGAAGCTCCCCCATGAGAGCGTGGCTCTCTCTGCAGAGAGATTTAGAGCTCAGAGAGGGCACAGCGGCCACAGGCTCTCATCCTCAGCAGATGGAGACATACCACACACTTTGTAGGCTCACCCAGCACCGACTTTTGGGATCAGATGTTGGGGTTGTCCTCTCTTCTTTGCGTTTTTGAAAGCCTGATCAATGTCCTTTTGAAAAGGTGCTCTCCTGCCACCCGTTCACTAGGGGGGTGGTGTCAATGGGCCTCATCCAGCAGGACCTTGGAGCCACTACCAGGTGTCCTGGGAAAGAAAAACAAACCCCAAGCACTCCCCATCTTTCCAGCCCAAATCTGGCTGCCCCCACTGACTCCTCCAAGTGGAGAATGTGGGAAGGCAGAAGCAGGTGGGAAAAATAATAGCAACCAGTCGTGGTCACTGTGAATCCCACACACCTTCGGTAATTCCTCAGACACCTAATCTGCCCTTCCAGGCTGAGGCGTGTGTTGAGCCAAAGGTTCAGCTCTCCCAACCAGTGCAGAGATTAATTCCTCCCCCAGCGCTGATGGAGTGCAGAAATCCTAATGACATGTTTGCAGCAGCTGTGCCATTCAAGAGTGATTTTCCAGGGGGGAAATGGTAATGGTCCAACACACAAGGGCTTATGGTTGTGTTACCACAGGGCTCTGGGATATTGCTGCAGAGTATCGCAGCATGTTTTAATAAAGAAGGGACAGGATTCCCACTGGGCATGACAGTTAATCAGAGAAAAAGCAGGTTTATGTGTGAACAAAGCCATCATTACCTTTCTGCGTACTTCTTATCGACTGTGGGACTTGGGTGATAGCTTGTCTCCAACATCATTAGGCTTGGTCAACCTTTGGAAGATTATTATTGGGTGTTTGTAAATCTGACAGATCAAACAATAGGTTTCTGCTATGTCATAGGTGAGATGAGTTGGACAGCCTCTGCCTCATCAGCCCCACTGCCTGAAAGAGCAGTCGAAATGGAAAAACCTTCACATTGTCTTGATGATCTGAAGGCACAAAACCTGACCCCCTTCTTGGAGTTAATAGCCAGAGAAATACTTAGATTTGCAGCTCATACAAAAAGGCCCTGGAATATCTGCCACCCCCACGCTCTCCTGCTGCGTACAGGGTTGTGCTCAGCACTTCACGTGTGGCTAGGAGATATGTGATAGTTATGGTTGACTGCTAATTGCAATTTAGGAAAAACGAGCCGTAATCCTGTCCTTCAGCTGGAAGGATGCTGGAAGGGTCAGAAGCTGCCTGCTTTATCCTTTAGCTTTGTCCCCTTTGTGTTTTGAGCAGGCACGGAGTGTACCACCTCCTGTCTGGATCACAGTCACGAGCCCATCCTCCTGCGCGTGAATGAGACCGTGCAAGACATCCAGCACTGGATGAACCCTCAGAGAGTGAAGGTCAG
This sequence comes from Erpornis zantholeuca, assembly GCA_013400515.1. NCBI lineage: Eukaryota > Metazoa > Chordata > Aves > Passeriformes > Timaliidae > Erpornis > Erpornis zantholeuca. The sequence goes on along the minus strand of VZTN01035313.1, from coordinate 140,977 downwards.
TGCCTGGTGACTGCACAAACCCCGTCCCTTGTTGCATGGTTATGAGCAGTGAGTGATCAGTGTTACCTGTGGCTCATGAGGTGAGGGGGAAATGGGGAATTTGTACCTTTAGGAAAGAATTCCTGATTTCTCTTCTGGTAACGTGGTGGCTCTCTCTCCAAGCTGCTTTCTCTCTGTGTTTTCCAAGTGAAAGTCAGTTCAAGGTAAAGGCCTCACATCAGTGGGGTTTGATCTGGAAATGGGATCCATGCCACAGGAAGATGTGACAGACAATGAGAGAAAGGGCACTGGCCAGGCTTTATTTTCTTCCTCCCGTTCCATATTTTGCATTCTTTGGGTGGCAGGGCTGGATTTTTCTGCACCGCTTCTGGATGACAAAAGAAGCTGATACAGAGGGTTTTCCATTTCCCGACCCCGCAGAGCTGGCTGAGTGCTTCCCCCGCCCCTCCGCCCGCATGCGAGAGCTGCCTGCTCAGCACAGCCCCTTCCAGAGGTCACCACTGCTGCAAACGCACAGCCACCATCAACTGCTCACAGCTCCCCGTCCCGAGCATCCTCCAGCACACACCAGTGGCAGCGTGCCCTGATGGGGACGTGCACACCCATGAGCAGTGCCTTGCACACGCACGCTCAGCCCTGCTGGCAGCAAACACCTGCTGCGTGTCACACACCACATTCGGGTGCCAGTGGGAGACACACTCACCTCGCTCTTACTGGAAACCCTCACGTTCCTGCAAACAAAGCAGAGGTGTTTGTGGCTTTATGGTGTTTCTGCAGGTGTGGAAGTCTAACTGGACACGCTCAAGCACGTGGTGGGAGATGGTGGCCCGTCAGGTGTCACCAGGGTGCAAGTTGCTGGTGGTGCTTGAGCAAACACCTCTGGCTTTTACGTACTTGGTCCTGGCTTTGCAGGAGTCTGTTTTACACACCTGAACTCCATTAAGAAGGAGAACGAGCAGCCAGCACAGCCCCAGCATATCCTGAGCAGCTTTGACAGTCTATTTGCTTCTCAACGTGCCTAAATGTGCGCCCAGGGTTCGGGGTTTTTGAAATCTGGCCTTGGCTGTGGGTAGCGAGCGGCTCCAGAACTCTCCACCACTTTGAACTTCCCTGTTTCACACAGAGCAAGAGAATAAATCTGGGAAAGGAGTGGGAAACCTAAGTCCAGAGAATATGACAAGCTCATAATGTCCTTCCCACCTTCCCATTCGCCCCAGACGCTGAGGTTCTGTGACCGCCTTAAGCTGAGGCTTTGCCAAGTTTCTGGCATGAAACATAAAGAAAACCCCTATCTCTGTATGAGGGGCAATTTCTCACTGGCCCTTTCCTGAGTGCCAGACTTTAAAGTGGTTTGTAATTCATGGGGAAATAAAGTGACAGCTTCCCTCCCGTTCTCTCTGCACTCCTTCACTTATTGATGCGGGTACGTGGAGGGAGCTGTAATGAGTTTTATACCTGCAGGTCTCTGGAGGGCTCATTAGGCAGCAGGGAAAACATAGAGTAGTAAAGGGGGAGACGAGGGGAGTGAGGGATGGAGGAGAAATCGTGGTTTCCAAGACCACAGTGGTAAATAAACCACCTTTTTTTTCCCCTGGTGGGTGAGGATCTTGCAAGAGCTTTAGGCCCCGAGCAGATAAAAGTTCCGCCCCACAAACACTTTGTAACTAGAGGGTGAGATTTGGGCTGGAAAACTTCAGTTGGGAGGGAAGACATGCAGGATGGTTTTTTTTTTTTTTGGTAGCTGTAAAACATCCATCTTACCCAACTCTGCAGATAAGAGGATGTCACCCATGGGGAGCTGCACCTCGTGGGGTGCCACCGGGAGAACCTCTGCTTCTGGTGGGAGCGAGGACACCCGGGAGAGATGGGGCTGGGATGCCTTGGGGGAAGGTCCCCATGGCAATGTGTTATATGTCATTAATAACCCATGTCTGTGTTTATGGCCAGTGACAGCTTTGCTGCTGTGCCATATGAGCACAGGGAGCAGCTGGTTGCGTTTACACGGCGGGTCTTTGTGCATCTCAGAGTACTTGAATGACGCAAAGGAAACACTTTTTGTTGCTTCATTTCAGGCGCAAGTAAAGTACAAATGAGGGCAGGATGGGAAGAAGATAAAGGCAGGCCTGATCTCTGGTGCTTACCTTTGAGGGGATGGAGACAGAGAAAACACACGGAGAGCGGACAAGAAAAAATAAATAATTTGTCTCCAGCAGCTCATGCATCATCTGTTATGGAAGCAAAATGGGAAGAAAGAACTATACCTTCTCTCAGGGTTGTTTAGAGCAGAGCTGTGCAAAATCACTTGATTTTTCGGTTCACTCAAAGTTCTCTTAAATTAAAAAAAAAATGTTTTTTCTCTAATCAAAGTGACTCTTTTGTTATTGTGATTTTTGGTGAACCAAAAAATTGGAAGAAAAACCATGTTGGTTTGAACATAACATAGCATTTCATTTCCAAGGAGATTTTGTAAACTTTTTGCTTAGTGAAAATGAGAAAAAAAAAAAAAAACTAACAAAAACTTAGAAATTAAATGTCCTCTCAAATGATAAACAACAACAGATATTTAATTTCACAAAAATGTCTAAATATTTCTTTGTTTTTCAGAACTTAGGTTGAGTTGCTTTGTTGGGTCTGAAACAGCTTGCTGAAATCAGTATAATCTGGCAGTGTCTCCCAGATTAGTCCAGCACAAAAAAAAAAAAAAACCCACCTGAAATCTTCTGTGCCTCTGTTCTGCTGTGAGATGTGTTCAGAGCAGCCAGGGCCGTCCCCATGATTTTCCCCTCACTGTGTGTGACACACGGAGCTGCTGGAGACACCGATGGATAGAGCTGCCAAGAGTGACTGCGCAGGCAGTGGGGAAAAGAAAGGGAAATATCTTTGAGAGACAGCTTGACAGCTCTTTCCCATTGACTGCAGAGAAACAGGGCAGACAGCTCATTCCTTAGGTTGTCTGAACTTGGGTTCTTGCCTTAGTGCTGAGCAGGGACAGGCTAAAGAGTGTGCAGGCACGTGCATGCCTGGGAGAGCCCCCAAAGGGTCTGCACGTCCCAGCTCTGCTGGGCTGAGCGTGGCCTCCCTTCCTGTGTGGACTTCAAAACCTGGGGTTATAAATGTCCAGGACTCATTAGTGGGAATGCTCCTTAAATACTCCCCGAATCATTTAAGCTTTGCAGGTTTCCTCCTTCCTTCCCCTCTCCTTTTTTTTTTTTTTTTTTTTTTTTTTTTTTGAGAGAGTTTGGGGCACATTTTGCAGCCGGGAAACTGAGTCACGGAGCCGTGATGTGACCTACTGTGGTGTAGCATCTCTGCTCCTGGGAAGGCAGGAGATCCCTTTCCATCTGCAGGTGTAGGAGGAAGCAGCCCCAAAGGCTCCTTTCCTGGCAGCAGTGTCTGATCCCCTCACACATTAAACCCATGGTTAATTTTCCTCTTCCTTTAGTGCCTGAGGAGTGAGGTGGCTGAGAGCAGGAGATGCTAGTCCCTGGGCTCCAGCCCGGGGGGACACCTGACCCATCTAAGGTGGAGGAAAGCTCTCCACTGGCCTCTCTGGGGGAAACTTGATCCCCTCTGCAGCCCCCAAAGGGTTGACATCATTGTGTTAGTCCCACCACGGGAGGGGAGCGCTGTGACCGGAGGCACTGGGTCTTCCCTCACAAGGAGAAAATGACAGCTTGATTTGCTTCCTTGGCTCTTTGTTACCTACTGTGGGAGCACAGCCCAGCTCCCTCTCCCTTCACAGCAGATGGGCTCCCAGCCACCCACTGCAGATGTGGCAGGGTGGTGTTTCTGGGGTGGGGAGAGCACCGAAGCCAACCCGCCCGGCTGCACAGCTGTGCTGCAGGAGCCGGGGCTGCAAGGGCAGCAGATGTGACCACAGGGGCCTGGAGCACGTGGCAGCACGGGGCAGTGGCCAGATGGGCTTTGTTCCCCAGGCACCACCCGGCATGTGGCGGATGTGGTGCTTCCATACACCTCTTTCCACGTCCTTTGCTGGCATTCTGACTCTCTGTGCACACTGATTCCACCAGATCGAGCTCATGTACCACCTTTACTCATCCTTGCTTGCTTTCTGTGCATTTGTTTACCTCAGGTACCCCTTGCACCATCCTGTGGCACCTGTATGCCTGCTTGCACTGCAGGAGGCAGAAACGATGCCCAGCAATCCAAATCATTCCCAGTTTCTTGGTTTTCTACCCCAGTCTCTCCCTCTACACACATCCTCTCTCCCAGTGCACCACACACACCACAGCAGCAGCCTAAGGGTACAAACAGGCTGGGTGGGGGGCAACTGAGGACTTGGAAAACCAGAAAGGGGAGCCAGGACTAAGGCCTAGGGTCCTTCCCTCTGCTTCCAGCTCCAGGAATGTTAGCAGGATTGAATTCAGCTCTAGTGGTCTCCGCTAGCAAAGGATCATCCAAGGGGAAGACCAAGCAACTGGCATGAAGCCATTGGCAGGTGCCACTCCAGAGGAATGGGAATGTCCCACTGACCCAGTGATTAACCTGGCACCTGGGCTATGGAGAGCAACCTGGGGCTGCCTTCCCATTCCCTGGAGGATGCTCAGCCCAAGGCTGTGTTTGGGATTGGGGATGACCTTGAGTGAGCACTCAGAGAGCACTGTCACAGCAGAGACTCCACCTCCCATCCGTTCCTGTGAGGGAGGTGCTGGCATTTTAATACTTGAAGGGTCAGGAAAGCAGTCAGTGCATCCTCTGCAAGGGATTGCTCTCACATGGAAAGCTCCCTTTTGAAGAGCCTGGTTTGGGGTTATTTGGTTTCTTTTGTTCACTCTGCGTGCTCACACACACACACAGAGTGAGAGGTTTTGTAAATATTGAAGCTTCTTACCAGGGGAAAGTGAGGTGCTCTGTGGAAGTGCACTTCTTCCACTTATTGTCTGCTGGCCTTGGGTACAGGAGACAAATGCCTGAGTTTTTCCACTTTGTTCTAATTCTTGGGTTCAAATGCTCTTGAACTGCTTCCTTTACTCTCCCCGCTCCTGCTCTGTTGACTGGCCTTGTTTATTTTCAAACCTAGAAAAGTTTCCTTTCTTTTCCCTCTGAAGTGCAATAAACAGAAGAGGAGGGGGAAAGAAAAACCCTCACCATTTGTGGCAGGCAACAGCCTGGAAATCTCCAGCTGTCTGTCAAGAGCGCGCCGGGGGAATGTGTGACACCGCGGGGCCCCCGCACCTTGCAGCCTCCCTCCCTCCCTCCCAGGGGATAAACAACACCCTCCCCTCCCCAGCCACTTCTCTGCTCACACAGACAGGCCCTGTTGAGAGGCAGGTGGGGCAAGCCGGGCTTGACTAATAGTGGAAAATCCAAGAGCATCGGAAAGATAAACAGCCCGAGTCAGATAGTATAAAAGTCCTTTTCTCCAGCACACGCCAGGTAAGCCTCAAATGACAGAAACTGTAAAAACAAGCTGAGGTTCCCCTGCAGATGGACTAAATCAGCCCTCAGACGAACAGGGGAAGGGATGGCTTGTTCATCCGGTCTTCCCAAATGGTGATCCCTTCCTTCCCCAGGCCTCTGTCCAACCCCAACCCCTACCCCAACCCCACACTTTAGGTGAGTGCCTGTGTGTTCATCTTGCTCAACTGGACACTGTAGTGCCTCCTCCATGCACAATAGCCCAAAATAAACATTGTGCCTGCTGTCCTGCTGCATGGATGGGAGTCCTAACTCCAGGACCTCCATGGAGTGGAACCACCATCTCCACTGACCAGCCAAAGTTTTAATCCAATCTTTAAATCTAAGTGTCCATGTCTGTGGCTGCCTTGGCTGTATCATTGTCTAGAAGGCTGGACATCATTTTTGCCCATTACTAAGCATCCAACTTCTTTCTATAGACAGAGTCGAGACAGAAATTACTATAAAGCTCATAAAATGTAGCAGATGATCCTCTCCTGTCTGGGGGTTATTCTGAAGATGTATGGTGGGAGGTGCTTTTATTTAAGATGGTGCTAAAATGTATTTGAAAATCTGCCTTTAGCTCCTTCCATCTTCAAGAAGCAAAGGTATGATGGGCAGTGAAAGAAAGGAAAACTTTGCAGCCCCAAAGAAATCCCTAAATGAATTCCTAGAATGCCTCCCCCCTACCCAAGAGCAAGAGTGGACCTGTGCCTTTGCCTTTCCCTGCCACGTTCCCCCACCATGAGTGAAATATTGGACATGACATTTTAGGAGAACCTCAAATATTATTTTAATCTCAAATGCTCTGTTATTGCAAGTGTCAAGTCCAACACTTCTTGTAAATACCTGGAGGACAGCCAGGTCCTGAGAACACAAGAGGTGTTAGGAACTGAACTTCACTGGTTAAGTACTGGAGAGCCGTAGGAGCCAGCACACTGACTTTCTGTACACTGATTTCTTTGTCTTAACCTGTTGCTCTTTTTTTTTTATTTCTTCCCTCCAGAGCATTGTCTGCACGGCAGGACTCAAGTGGTACCCTCACCCTTCCCTGATTCATTGTGTTAAAGGCTGTGAGGTGAGTTTGGCTTTAGCTCAGGTGGTCCATGGTGGCTCTCCTAAATCTTACAGAAACAATCACTGCAGGCTCGTGGGCTGTAAATTCTGGTTTTCAAGTAGGGCAAGCAGGATTTCGCCCTGACCACCCTATCACAGAGACTGATCACCTGCATCGGTTCTGACACTCCGCAGGGAAATTGGTGGTTTTCCCAGAGATGATGGTTGGGTGACTCTCACAGGAGTTAAATGATCAAGCAGCTCAAAAACATTGTTGACCAAAAGAATTTCCCAGAATTTGGGAGTTTCTGGGAAGTTGCAAAAGTCTTCTCTTGTTTTTCCTTGATCTTGACTTCTTATTAGAGGGACAATTCTTTCCAAGGCCAGCTAAGCTCTGGGCATTGGTGTGGGCAGAGAAAGTTTAGGAAAACCAGAGATGATACCACTGGGTGGACAGCACAGATGGACAGTGAGCAAATCGCCCCTCCCTCCACTGCCCACCTCTGCCTAAACCAGAAAAGAATAATCAGAAACATGCAGTAACATTTCGGCTGTGATACACTTCTACAGTCTTGCAAGTTACTTGAAAAAAAGTAATTATTTTGAAGGATGTTTCTGCCAGCAGCAGTGTTTGACATGTCTGAGAAGACTGAGGATGCTTCTGGTGGTTAAACAGGGCTGGAACACCTCTGTCTGAGTCATGGCACTCCCATGGTTTCCATCATGCCAGCCCTTGAGTATCTCACCCACATCAAGGAGTCAATCCTTGTGGTCCCTCTGTGAGGTTGGGAAGCTCGCTGCCCATTTTAGAAGTGAGGTGGCTCACAGGCAGGGGCACAGACAGCGATGGGCAGTGGCAGAGCTCTGTCTTCTCCCACACGTCCTGACTTTCTGCCACGCTGACCAGGCCCTCAGCCCCCAGAAACCCAAGCACACTGAAGTCATTTGCCCAAAGTGTCAGAACATGGGACTGAATTCCTAAATGTGACACAAAGCTCCAGACCACACTGCTGTGGGATGTGATTTGTCTTGAAGTGAAAGACAGGTTTCCTTCGCATACAAATGTTGTGCCCAAGAGGGTAATAACTCTCCAACAATGTAATAGTTTCTGTCTAGCTGTTCCCTAAATGAAAAGCATTCTGCTGTCAGTGCTTTGAATGTCATAAGCTGTCTCACGCATCGCATTCATGCAGGCTGGCTGGGTGCCCCCATTCTCCAAAGAGAGCTGAAATAACATCCAGCCACCATTAAAAAAATGCCATTCAGGTGCTGATGCACCAATGGGTATCCATCCTCCTGCTGTTTAAGGATAGTTGTTACAGAGACAAACTTTGCAATGATGTAATAATTTACCAGAAGCCATTATTACTGACATGCTTCTTCTCAGCATCTTCTTCCCTTCCATCACTGCTAATTGCCAGAGCCCTCTGCATCAATAGGAACTTTCTTCTTTTCAACATTCATTCAGCAGTGTCACTGCATCGCAATCCATCATCTGGGAAGGCTTTGCCCAGACAATTGATAATGGCCTCTAGCATCGTTTTTAGAGCATGATGCTTCCAGGATCTACAGATGGGCCAGAGCTTGGCATTAAGATTTCAGAAAAAGTGCCATCTCCACCAAGCCTTTTTTTCCCCCCATGACTGTGGAAACAGAGACTAATAAGCCAGTAGGTCAATAATGCTGGGCCATTAAGCTGATACAACCCCTAATGTATGGACATCCTCAGCATTAGGGAGGCTTCCTTGAACAGGAGGCTGTAAGTGGGGCATTTTTTGGCTCTTGGTGATCGCAGTGGGAACCCCGGCAGCTGCTGCAATGTGATTTTTTGTCGCTCCCTAGTGGCAGGAACAGAGGCTTATGAGTCAGCCCCGTACTTGTCAGCACTTAACTTGGGTGTTTCAGTAGCAAATGAGTCCCTCTGGATTACCTGTACGGTCCTCCAAAAATATCAGAGCACTAAGACATGCATGAAGAGATACAGAGACCTCGCCCTCCACAGCCAGGCCTCCAGGGTCTCCCAAGCAAGGATTTTGGTCCCAAATCAGAATAGATGCTTTTTGTCCCATTCTTCTCCTCCAAAGGACTGGCTTGTCTACTCCGTGCCAGAGCAAATCCTTCCACGAGTTTCTTTATGGATTTTTCCAGCATTCATAGGTGTAGGATACAGGCATAGGCATGGAAATTTAAAGTCAAGCTTTCCCATCAAGCAGGCACCGCCAGGCAACACAAGAGAAACATGGAGACGTCTGCAGAATTTCCTGGGAGGTTGAGCAAAGTTCACGGTTTTGAATATGACCAGGTTGGCCTCAGAATAACTCTCCATCTATTTATAAATCATTCCCTTTTAACTCTTAGCATATTAATTAAATTGGAAAGGGGTTTTCAAGCAGAAGTCTTTGCTTGTATAAATAAATCAATATCTGTGGAAATCAGTGGAGTTAAGGCAGTTTAGAGGAACAGGAGCCTCACACTGTAACTCTGATTTCCTTGTCAACATTTGCAGTATCTGCACGTAATTAAGCAAGTGACACTCAATGAGTCTGTCACCTCCTGGTAGTCCTGCTGTGTTCTGATATTGCCATTGTTTCCTGGGTTTCCTCTACCTGATAGAAATATTTAAATTTGCAGCACATCAGCAGTAAAAGTGTGCATTTGCCCCGCTCCATTGAGTCCATTTCAATTCTGATGAGTTTGGCTATGGAGAGCTCTGGGGAGGGCACAGTGAGCTCTTGTGGCTGCTTCTTCAGGTATCCATCATCTGGGACACTCTGGATCTGCAATTGCTGCAAAATCCTCCCAGGAAACCTCCCCAAGCCATCCTGCCTGCTCTGCAATGATGCCTTCTTGCAGGAGAGTCCCTGGTGTGTTTTTCTCAGTGCAGAATAAGTGAATTTTCCAAAGAGCAGATAAAATGGGAATGGACTCATGAGCCTGTGCGTGTGAGGAGAGTTACAGAGATATAACTCTGCTCTCTGCTGATCATTCATTTTTCTGAGCTTTCATTGCTGCCTGGCATTCTCATACCTGGCATAGGCCTTTTTTACCATCAGGCACAGCTCAGACTTCCAAGGAAGACTTCTGGACTTGCTGACCAAGTCTAATGTGTAATGAAAGTCTTCAAGCCTTTCCTTCAGAATTGTGGTTATTATTCAGGCCCTGTGCAGTACATGGACTAGTGATCACATTGCCCAGCCTGGTGACCACATTTTCTTTTTCAAGGTGATTTATTAATTTTACTTAACAGCTCTCCACGACACCCCTCTGAATAATTGCCATTACCCCAGCTCTGAGCCGTGGAGTGGAGGAAGATCACATGTCATGGCCAAGGTCCCACGCAGGCACTGCTGTTCAGAGAACAGGAGAACATGGTCCCTGTGCTGAGCTCAGACCTCTTCCACTCCTCTTGGTGATTTGTTTTGTGCCCTCGTTGCTGACACGTGTTGCATAGTCAGGAGAACTGTGGTGAAAACACAGCTATTAAAAGCAAGCCCATTTTGCTGCAATACATAACCTTCTTCTTATCCCACACAGTTTAGGAAGGTTAGCTTAAAATTATCAAAGGTGCCACAATTTTAGATGCCTGGATGCTGTCTCTGGGCCTAGTCAAATTAATATTCCTGAAGCATCTTCTTATGTGGGATGTGAAGAGCCAACAAGGGCTCATTTCCCTTCCATCTACTGTCCTTTTATTTCTGTCTGCTTTGAAGGGAAAGGGGAATAATTATAACTGTTTTTTAGGGCAGTTGGTATGTTACAAATTGTATGGCTCCTTCAAATCTTTGTGTTTTTCTTCTGAAACATTGTTACAGGCTTTAGCATTATAGAATCATAGAATGGTTTGGGTTGGAAGGGGCCTTAAGTTCATCCACTTCCAATCCCCTGCCATGGGCAGGGACACATTCCACTATCCCAGGTTGCTCCAAGCCCCATCCAGCCTGGTCTTGAACACTTCCAGGGATGGGGCAACCACAACTTCTCTGTGCCAGGGTCTCACCACCCTCACAGGGAAGGATTTCTTCTGGACATCTAACTTAAATTTCTCTTCTTTCAGTTTGAAGCCATTCCCCTTTGTCCTGTCACTACAGCTCCTGATGAACAATCCCTCTCCAGCTTCCCTGTAGCCCCTTTGGATGCTGGCAGGAGCTGTGAGGTCTCCACACAACCTTCTCTTCCCTAGCTGCAGCTTTCTCACCCCATCTCCATAAGGAAGGGACTCATTTCATCCATGTCCACACTCTCATCCTTCTCCTGCTTTTTCCTTTTCCAGCCTTTCATGGGGGACAACTACTGTGACTCCATCAACAACAGAGCCTTCTGCAACTATGATGGTGGGGACTGCTGCGCCTCCACAGTCAAGACCAAAAAGGTAGGGATGCCCTTCTTGTTGTCATGGGAATTCCTTGCTGAGTGCTGCTTTGTGTCTGGAAAAAGATGATTTTTGCCCAAATAAGGGAGGCCCAAGGTCTCAGAAGCACCTTCAGCCCAGGCATCAGATCACCATGGGCACTGAGTTCTTGCTGGTTTATTTATCATCCTAAATGCTCCAAAGGGAGACTAAAGGTTAGGAGTCACTAGGAAAAGAGGAGAGAGTAAAAGGAAAGCATTATTGAGGGTCTGTTCTTTGATCCAGGTGCACCCACGTGTAGCTGGTTTGCTGCTGACTGTCCCATCCCAGAGTGGAACAAAGAAGGATGAGGAGCAGGGCAGCAGGCGTGGGTGGAAATGTCAAATATTTTCTGCACAGAGAGCACACAGACCAGAGCCTTGCAAAAAGTGACGGTGCCACAGATCTAAAAAATCCTTATTTAAGGTAGAGAGAAAGCTTAGGAAAGTAAAATCCACCGGTTTTTACCACTCAGCAATGAGGAGGTGAAGTGGTAATTTCCTGGAAGCAGGATTCAAATAGATGAAAGAACATCCTTATTGGCACAGTGTGTGTTTGAGTAATAGGATGCGTTGCCACAGAGTATTATTAACAAGAAAAATATATTTGAAGTCAAAAAAAGAACAGACTTGTTTGTGGAGCTTTGCTCCATCAGTGGCTATTAGACACTGTGATCTGGATGCAGTTTCTGGCTGAGGATTATTTAAACCCTTGACTGCTTGAGCCTGGGGAAGGGTCCCTCCACACACATTCCCCTTTTTATGCTTCTTTAACACATATCTCTGACCACAGATAGAGACACTGACTGGAGTGATAGAGCTTGGAGCAGTACAACATTTTATAGGTTTCTAACCAGGAGGTATTTCGAACTAGTTTCCCCTCAAAAAATAAAGCAAATTTTAACCTCTACCAGTTGAATATTTTACCTTATCTTCAAGATTTGAGTGTAGAACGGAATGAAAAATCCAGCTATATTAAGTTTCTGATACATATTAATAAACAATAAAACCCAAGGGATCTTGGGCTCAGGGTGTCACCCAGCTGAGGAAGGAGGTCCTCTCTGCAAGGGAGCCAGCTTTGGCTTGAGGCTTCTTTTCCTTGGTTCAGCACTGTGGGCTGTCTCTGCTCCATCTGGGAGCATTGGGGAAGGGAGATGGATGTGTCCTGGCAAGTGGAAGGAGTTAAGTTCTCCTCTGGGGAAAATGCAGGGGATGAGCTTTGTTTCCCCAGCCGTGGTCTTTTTGGACAAATATTCCCCTGTATTGTGGTGTTTCTTTTGAAAAAAGTCCTGGGAGCCACATCCAGGGAAGCCCAGGCAGGGGAGAACCTCTGTGCCCCACGGGTGGAGTAGGGCATGAAGAGCCCAAAGAGGGCTCCCTGGTTAAACAACCACTGAAGAGATGAGCAGGATGACAGACAGTGGCTCATCCTCAGTTGTCTCCAAGAAGAGATTCCTATCTCTGGCTGATTTTCCACCTCCTTGGGAGGAGCAGCCCAACAGCAGCACAGCTTGCTTGCTGACCTCCCACCAGCCGGGAGGGCAGAGCTGGAAGTGCCCGGTAGCTCAGCATGGTGTAGGTCTTCTCCTCCCAAAACAGCCTGCCTGGGAAACTTTATCTCACTGCCTGCAGGCTGGAGAGCAGGCGATGAAAGATCCCAAGCGGTGTCAGAGGAACGAAAGCGAGGTGCCTGGGAAGGGACCGACCCAAACCAGCCCCATCAAGACAGGAGCTAAGGGCACAACTGAAACACAAGGGATGTGAGAGCTGAACTGAGGGGGAAGGGGGATAGGATTAAAGTTTGGGAGCAGGATTTGTTGCTGGGCAGGGAGCTGAGACAGAGTGGGATCTGCACAGAGTTGGGAACACTTACCAGCCAGGCGACTCATGCTCAAAATATCTGCTGCTTCCCTGCCACCCAGAAGCCAAGTGACCTCCCAAGGAGGGGAAGCAGTTTGTAGCCCAGTGGATTACTGTCTTCTGTGCTAAAACTGCTCAATGCAAAGGGCAAATGGTCAGAGACAGGCAGCTGATCACATGTCAGATGGATTTTCCCCGTGGAGGGGGAGGTTTTGTAGCTTTTTGGATATAAGTTTGCTTTCATAGACTTCACTGGGAGCTGGAGCATTGTGACTGGGGAATTAGGCTTGCCCTAGATGGCAGTTTAGAACCCCCCATCCTAGAGATCACACAGTTTGAGGACTGAGCCACAGAGCCTATGACATCCCTGGCATGCATTCAGCTTCCAAACTCTCTTCCTCTCTCCCAAAACACCAACAACATCCCGGGAGCTGAACAAGACGCCTGTGAGAAGTGAGAAAAACCACCTTCTCCTTGGATCTTCCACACTAAAAGCAAGATGCTAAGTCCCAGTTTATTACATTTATAGGGTAAAAGGGGGAATAATAACCCAGCCAGGGGGGCTGTGGGGTCAGAGTCAAGGAGGCAGCGGGAGAACCTCACTCCTGCAAAGCGGCTGCCGACACCTGCGGCAGCAGCCGTGGGGCCGTGGGGCTTGGCTCTCCCAGTTATTTTCCCATCTGAGGCCTTTGACTGAGACCAGATTTCAGGCCAGGCTGTTCAAATACAGCCCTCCCTTTGAAGAGGTTTATGAGTGGAGCGTTACAGGAGATATTCCAAAGGGAAAAACAATGAAAGGTGAGAGAAAAGGGAGCTGAATAAAAATACTCCGCATACCAAATCCTTCCAGCACAGTTTGCCACCTACTTAAAAAGGCACAGTTTTAAAATACACATTGGGTGTAAAAGCCAAAAACCTGGAGGAGACATAGGGAGGGGCGAGTCCAGCTCTGTTAATTCCAATACCAGATGAGGATGTATTTTCATACGGTTGTAGCGAGAGCGAGACACATGAAAGAGACTGCTTTGCTCCTTTTCTTTCAGGGTTACATACTATGTGGCAGATGTGTCAGTCTTTTAAAGCCCCTGCAAGTTTACCCATAAATGTCCAACATTTATGCACACCTGTTTTTCTCCCAAAATGTCACAAGACATTTTAAAAGCTTTAGATTTATCATCTTTTCCCCGCAGCAGCCATTGCTGAGGTGACACATGGTTCACATTTAAGAGAACATAGCAACTCCACACATTATTTTGGGAAAGGGCTGAAGATTAGCATTGCACCATGTGAAGATTCAGGAGTTAACAGTTGAGTAAGAGCTGGCTTCAGATCTTTAGTGTCCGCAAACTGCCAAGACTTAACTTGCACTGCAGTCCCACTACCCTCCCAAACACACTTCGGGCTGCACACAGTGCTGTGAGCAGGCTGCCTGAAAAGCAAAATGCTTCAACCCAAATCCACTTTAATTCTGAGCCTTCTTACTTAAAGTGAGATTTTGCACGCTCCCGTTTTGTAGCCCTGAAAATGCACAAGGGACTTCCATGCTCATCCCATGTTTTCCCTTTTGCATTTGAGCATCAGCAGTGATTGACCTTGTGGATTCCATCAGCGAGCAGGGAACGGAGCAGTGTGACTTATCTGACCAAGCACCGACTAATCAGCACTGCTGCTCAGATAGGAAATAATGAGTATTTGCCCCGCACTGCTCACAATCAGGCTGGAGAGCTTAAAAGAAATCATTAAAGGCCTCTTTTGAATGCTACAAGCGGCCACGAATAAATTCGGTCATAATCTGGGCATAAATTCGAGGCAAGTGCAGTCGGAAAGCAGGGAAAAGAGACATTCATCAGCTTAATTATTTGTTGTGCGCTAATTGATGAGCGTGGCCCTGCAGCGGGCGAGAAGCCAGGGCTGGCACGGGGAGGAGTGCCACCCTGGGGAGCAGGGACACGGGCAGGCTGTGCGGGGAGCAGGGACACGGGCAGGCTGTGCGGGGAGCAGGGCACTGAGGGCAGGCTGTGCGGGGAGCAGGGACACGGGCAGGCTGTGCGGGGAGCAGGGACACGGGCAGGCTGTGCGGGGAGCAGGGCACTGAGGGCAGGCTGTGCGGGGAGCAGGGGCACGGGCAGGCTGTGCGGGGAGCAGGGACACGGGCAGGCTGTGCGGGCAGCAGGGACACGGGCAGGCTGTGCGGGGAGCAGGGACACGGGCAGGCTGTGCGGGGAGCAGGGCGCTGAGGGCAGATCTGCTGCCGGGGCAGAGGACGGGGCCGTGCTGCTCACAGCTTGCCCTGTGCGTGACCCAGGAGCAGCTTTGAGAGACAGGAAGGCCATTGCCGGCCAACCTCCAAGGGAGAGAAAGCTTCTGTTGTGTATCTGGAGGGGATAAAGTCTTCCGTGAAGGACAAAGCAAAATCCCATCTCCTTTTAATCTTCCTCCCCTCCTGACCCAGCACAGGTTGCCAGCTCCCTTCTGCCTGGCTGCTCTAGGAAGCTGATTCTTGCTTTGTATCCTGCCGCAGATAAAAGAAGACACTATTTTCTAAAACATTACATATGTGACACTGCCAGAGTGAGGGAAATAAATAACCTGGGCATAGCTGGCTGTCTCTGGGCTCTTGGCCGCCTGCGAGGAGCTCGTGGGGTGTGCGGCACTGCTGGGAGAGGCTCTGGCTGTTTCCTCTGATTCATTTCAGGAAATCTTCTCTCCAGTAACTGTGTCCTCCACTTCTTTTCTTCCCCTTCCCTTTTATAAGTTTTCCCTAGACAAGGCTGTCTAGAAAGGCTGCGCAGAAATCAGAAAAGTCTTTCTTTAGGCTGTGCTTACTTACTTTGTTCCGGACTCAGATCGCAGATTTGCCTAGTTGAAGGTCCTGCAGTCTGGTCCCTGTGGATTTAAATACACTGAATTTGCTATTTTAAAATTCCCTCAATTTCAACCATTTGTAAGGGTGAACTTTCATCTGTCTTTCCTCTCTCCCTTTCCTTTTTGTCGAAGAAGGGGTAAACCTACAGCTCCCATGAGAAAAACCTGCCTCACTCAGTTATCACTCAGATTTTCCTTCAACTGCTTTGCCCCATGGCACTTGGTAAAAAAAGAGAAAAATTGTCCTGTCCCTTCAGCCTCTTGACATTTCTGTCCAACACCTTGGAGAGGAAAACCAGCAAGTGCCTTGGCGGAAAACAAATGAGGACTTGTGGTAGATAGAGGGCCGTGTGGGATTCATCCAAAGCTTTGCTTATCTAAAAGATAGGCAAGTTATCAAAACCTCTTCAGAGACTTTATGGCCGAGAATTCAAGGCCTAAAGAAAGGAGCTTTGAACTGAGGGACTGCTGCTGGCTCCAGCAGGGATTTCCAAAGGCTGTCCCTGTCTCCCCAGGAAGGGGGGGATGTGTCTGTGCTGCTACACCTAAGCCAACAGAAATAACCACTTCTCGGTATCTTGGAGAAATAAGCACCTTGTCCCAGCTCTCTGACTGCAGCACAGACCTTTCTTAGGGAATCTCAGATCTTTCTGCATTGTCACAACATGCTTTGGAGGCAGTTGGTGCCATCAGAAGCTTAAGTGACCACCCTGACTGAGGAAATTCTGTTTATCCAGAACTGATGCTCCTGCCATGATGCTTCTCCCAAATACTTGCCTGTCCCCAGCTGGGTGTGTTTGTCAGCTCTATAATTAGCCAGGGAGATACAATGAATGGTGGGTGAGCAGGGAGGAAGGCAGGATGCAACGCTGAGTGTTGCTTCATGCCTCTGGAAGCAGCTGAGAGCTCCAAGCACGAGGGTTCTCCCCGACGTGTGGGTGAACTCACTTCCCCACCAGCCCTCGGTCACAGGCTCAGTGGCTGTAGCTGTTTGCCATGTGAGAGGAGCATTTCCAGTCAGGCTTGGTTGGGATGGGGTTGAGCTTATTTTGGGGCTCAGAGCTTGGTTTCATAATCCTTCAGGGAGGCTTTCCAGGCGTCCATAAATTAAAAGCAGTGATGGTAGTAGCACATGTTGCCTATCCTGAGAGAACTGTTCTTGGCTTCAAGGGACATGGGGCTTCCCACAACATACGGCATTCC
Organism: Erpornis zantholeuca; assembly: GCA_013400515.1. Classification (NCBI taxonomy): domain Eukaryota; kingdom Metazoa; phylum Chordata; class Aves; order Passeriformes; family Timaliidae; genus Erpornis; species Erpornis zantholeuca. The sequence goes on along the minus strand of VZTN01035313.1, from coordinate 124,189 downwards.
CAGGGGATGTGCTGGTGGAGGGTGTTTGCTTTGCTATCCGACCTCACTTCATTAGCAAGTGTTACAAAAAACAGCGAACAAACCTTCCCTGCTCCACCGCCAGCTATTTGGCCTCTGGGTGGTCTGGCTCCTATTAAATCTTTGGTGATTATTTAGACTAATTACATTCATGTTTGCACAATCAGTAGCACGAGAGTAGGAAGCACAGCTGATTGCTGAGCAACTGAGCTCCGTGTGGTTTGGCAAGCGGGCTCCCTCGCTCTGCTCCGCGGCAGGCGGGGATGCGGGATCCATGCGGGCTGGGCTTCCCCGGGAATCCCTGCTGGCTTCGGGCCATCCTGCTCCCACTGGTTCTGCTGAGGCTGCTCCCAATTTGCACACGATGGAGAGAGCAGAGCATCTGTTGGGTTCAGCTGAGCTGCGTCTCGGTACACCACGGTTGCTGGTTTCTCTGGGGGAAAGTTCAGTTATGGTGGGGTAGTTAACAAAAATTCAAGTTTTAGAGTGCTTTTTAGAGTGCGTGTGCTGCGTGGAGAGGAGGTTTCCTGCCAGCTTTGTCTTCCCAGGCCCTCCAGAGCAGTGCCCTCAGTGTGAACCCACATACCAGTGCCCAGAGCTAAAAGGGGACTCACTCTTGCTCCGTTATCTCAAACTGGTGACCTCAATGCTGAAAACCACTGGGAAAACCCTTCCAAGATGCTTTTTTATCCCACAAGGGCCTTGTCAAGGAACAGAATAGTCCCTGGTGTTTGAGCTGGGAGGCTCTGGGGAGGCACAGGGCTGTGACACTCAGCACAGGGTGCCACACTTATCTCCCAGGCCACACTGCCCGCCGAGGCTCTGCCCGCAGCAGGGCCTCCACAGCCCCGGTGAGGCCTGTCTGGGAGATTTCGCAAACACTTCAGGGCTGAAATCTAACAACAGCCTGTTTCCCAACACTTTGCAGCCATCCTCCCCTGCTTCCCCCTCCCTGGGCCCGATCCTGCCTGCCCTGGTGCTGCTGTGAGCCAGCCCCAGGCACAGGCAGACGGCACAGCCAGGTCAGCCTGATACCAGACTCCACGAGGGGCAAGCTCACAGTCTTTGCAGAGCTGTTTTCCATCCCTCCCTGTACCGTCTGGGATTTCTCCTGTCAACATTCCCACCAGTTCCCTACAGACTGGCCTTTCTTAGCAGGGATCTGCCTTGGGATGTCACCGGCCTCTTCAGATAGGTGCATGTAGCGAGGAGTTATGACCTCTCACTCGTTCCATGACCTGCATTCTAATTCTGCACTGCTCTGTTGCACTGTTGTCTTTGTTCCCACAGCCAGGAGCATGGCATCCAGGACAAATCTAGCCCTGTTTCTAAGAGGCAGCTTGAGTTTTATCCACGGTCTCATCGCTCAGTGTGGGAGAGGATACTTAGGACTCCCGTGCCTTGGTGGAGAAGGAAGTCTGAGGTCATGCGCAGTGCAGTGATGGTGGGGAGTTGGTTGAGGTGTCTTGGATCTCCTGTGAGTTACACCTGGGTGTCTGTGCCAGACTCCTGCCCATCCTGTGAGCCCACACCTGCTGCCCTTGCCCCGCTAGCTTCAGGGCAGGATGTGTCACGTCCTGCACACTCCTGGTGATGGGAACGATGGAGGTGGTGTCTCTTTTCTCTTGATGATGGATAGTCTGTGGTCCAGTGTGGTTCTGGTGTGATTCACATTCCCCTGAGCACAGTTGATCCAGTGCCATGACTGTTCTGGATCACCTCCAAGTGCTGTGTGTGTAGGTGTGTGGAGCTGTGTTTTTCACTTATGTCTTTTTCAACCTATTTTAGCTGGTCTGAGGATACAATAATTTGCATTATTTCATCAAATGTCCAAGACAGGCCCTAAGCTTAATTTTTAGCTTTTTCTTCTCGCCCTCCTATACATTCTCCAGGTTTTCTACACGGGGAGATGGATGTAGGTGAAATGCAGGGCTTGGTGTTTTGAAGGAAGAGGAGCTGACTCCTCACTCCTGGCTCTACAATGGGTCTATCTGGAAATTTCAATGCAGGTCGTGTACTCTGGTAATGAGCTGGGCTTTCACAGACCTATTTAAAAAGAAAAGAGGTAGTTAATCTTGGAGTATGTATATCTGGGCTCCACACCTAAATGGGCTATCATTCAGTGAAATGCTCAGCATTTATTATTTCTAGCACATCCAGCAGCTCTATTTCATGGCTGTGTACTCCAGAGGCTGCCACTGTGAGCCCAAGGCAACAGACAGTCCTTCTTCTAAGGGGTTTTACAGTTTCTCTGAGCTGCTTACTCCAGAGAGTCCCAGAAGATTCTGTGTGTGGGTTAGATTCCCTAAATACCTATGGAAATCAGGTCCTTGGGGAACTCAAATGTGTATTTGTTGTAAGTGTTGTTTAAAGTGGAAAACCCTGTATTACTGCTAAGTTTTTGGAGAATTTTGTCATGTCTAAAATGACTGTGGCAGTGCTCATTACCCATAGAAATCTCTGCCTTTTCACATAATAGAAAACTGATCTCTGGAGCTCACTGCCATAAGACAAAACAATTCATCTATCTGGACAATAGCACTGTAAAAATCGAATTGCATAAAAAGCCTCCATAAGGGACATAAAGTGAATAAGACTGATCTGATCAGGAAGAAACCCTCCTCCATCAGGCTACCCACTGCTGGGAGCTGCTGCTGAGCCACGGAGCTGTCTGCTCTGGGGGCCACGGCTCCGCCTCAGAGAAAGCTTCTGCTCTTCTGCCCATGACCACTATTGGGAGACAATAAACTCCCAGACATTTCTGCTCTCGTGGCTGCAGCTCCCCAGGAACTGGCTGCAAGGCAGCAGCAATCCAGTCTCCTACGTGCACCTTCTCAGGTGGCTCCAGGGCTGAGCACAGCCTGTGATAAACTGAAGAGGAAAACAAGGCATTCACGAGGAGAAATGGGAGAGGGAATGAAGGAAGAAGAGCACTTAAGGTGACATCAAACTCATGCCAGTTTGGGTGTCCAAGGCTGCTGCTTCAGCATGAAGTAGGTGAGGGGAAGGTGAGCTGGTGGTTTGGAGATGGAGCCACGCAGGGCTTTCTCTCCTGGCTCTGCTGTTCCTGCAGGTGAAATGGGAGCGTGTTTGGGATCTCTGTGCCTGCAGCCTGTCCCACTTAAGCCGGGACAGCAGCAGAGACGAAGTGCAGCAGGCTGTCACCACTAATTTCAAACACTTCACTGAAATGCCTGAATTGGGTGTGTGGTTGACCCGTGTTCAAGGCAAAGCGTGGATCCATCTTCCCTGTGTCTCCTCTGAATGAAGGGGCCACTTAATTGCCTTTGTCAGGTTGTTACAGGCAAACACAGGGAATCCAGGCCAGGGAGAGGAAAAAGCTTGATCAAGACAAATGAAAGAAACAGGTTCCCAGGTTTCGCCTCCAACCAGTAGCTTCATTGTACAACAGGGAGGATTTCTTAAGTCAAAATCACTGCCAAATCCAGATTGAACTGAATGATTCAGGATTAAAAAAAAAAAAAATAGGGAAAACTCCAGGCGTACTTAAATGTTTTGTTTGAGCATTTTCTAAGTGAAACAAGTTTTTATTTCAAGACATAACTTTTGCTGTGAAATAGACTTTTTTATTTGTTTGTCTTGAAGGGAAAGGTCAAACTTGAAATGTAGCAGATAATCTAAACCAAAATGTTTCCTTCTACACTGAACAGAAAATCTCAATTTTTATTTTGCATGTATCTTTTCTTTTTCCTTTCCAGTATTTTAATTCAGTCATTAAAAAAATCCCTCCTCAGCCTCCTCCCCAAACCCCATTGTTTGCAGACATCTCTGTTTTCCTATCTAAGAATGTTCATAACACTGTGATAGGACACAGTCCTGCTCGGGCCGGCTTCTGTTGGATCAAGTGACCCTTAAGCTCCTATTGTTTTCTGCAGTTTATAAGCTTATTTAGTTGCCAGTTATTTGAATTCATTTGCTTTTTGGACTCTTCTCTCAGCAATGTCCATATTTGAATTGTAGATTCAGATTGTTCACTGGTTATTTTGTTCATAACTCACCAAGGCCACGGCTTGATGAAGAGTCATCACCCTATTCCACCTGGAGGGTTGGGTCTTCTGCAAGTGGAGTCAAAAGCAAGGGGAGGAGGCTCTCTAAGTCCTGATTTGGTGATGAGCATTGGCTATTTAGTGTCTCTGTCAGCATGTCCCTGCCTTAGGCTCCCCAGTTGTGAAATAAAGCTCCACACCCCTCCTTCCTGGATTGTGTGCGTCAGGAGAAAGGCATCCTGGAAAGGGACAGGCAGGGACTCGTGTGGAAGGTCTAGGTGGAGATGACAATGCTGGGTCCGCATTCCTAGATGTGCTGTGGGTGATGCACAGGGAACAGGCAGACTCAGGTGTCGTAGCCTGGAGAAAAGTGTTTGTGAAAAGGGAGAGTGAGCGTGCGGCAGCAGAGACGGGGGGAGCGGACAGAGCGCACGTGCAGCCCTCTCTGGGAGAGCTGGAACAAACAGGTTGTGGCACTGCCTTGGAAGGGAGTGTAAAGGAGGGGAATGAGGTCATTTGTTCAGTCTGTGCAGATGGGAGAAATTCTTGGGAATTCACTTCAGGGCAAGTGAGACACTTGTCCCACTGCCACCCCCTTTTCTGCCCGTGAATACTGTGATGCAAGAGGCCCGAATCAGCTTTCAGTGCCCAGGTATCACAAGCCATTGTTTCAGCTCCTTCTCACTCTTCTCCAGAGGCATCACGGAGAGATGACAGATGGTGAATGCAGCAGTCTCCCCCTGCATTCCTTTGCTGTGCCTCACTGCCCGTTAGCTGCATCTCCTGACCTCAAACACAGGAGGTGCGCAGAGAAGTCTCTGCTGGACCCCAGCTTTGCTGATCTGTGGGACAGTGCTTGGTTCTGCTCCTGAGGAACTGAACCCAAGAACATTCATAGTTAAGTGCACAGATGGACCTTACATAAAGCAGTGGCACCCAAACTGTAAGGCTTTAGGAACCTCAGTGCAGCAGCAGCTCAGCACTAACATAAATCATTGTAAAAATAACATAGTTGAAAATCGCAGCTGATTTCTGAAGATTTCACCCCAGAGGTCATTTTTGTTCTCCAGGCTGCTCTAAGTGTGTTCCTTCCTTCATGCCTTTGTGTTTTTGGCTTCCTTCCCAGGTGACACCATTTCCTATGTCCTGTGACCTACAAGGAGAGTGTGCTTGCCGGGACCCCAATGCCCAGGAGCACAACCAGAAAGACCTCCGTGGCTTCAGTCTTGGGTAACGCCAAGTGACGTGGAAAGGAGGACCACACTGCTCAAGGCAGGCTAGGAGAGACACCACATCCCTTTTGGTATCGTTTTTAACATTTAGCTGCTCAACTGGATGGCATTTCTGCACCAGGGACCCTTAGAATTCAACCAGTCTGCCTTTAATTTTTGTCCAAGAAGAACTCAAAGTAGGGGTTTATGTATTAATTATATCTTAAATAGTGATGATGAGAAACAAACAACCAAGAGTCAAGTCAAGACGACTTTCATGTATCAAAACAGCATGTTATGCCCACCTAATTTGAACAGTTCATATCTAGATTCAAGGCGAGAAACAAACTATTTATGTACACATATTTATAGAAATAAGTAGAGAAAGAGAGAGAGAAAGAGTGAGAGATTATGATCAACGCAAAAACACTTTCCCTTCCCCAGCACTCACAACTCAGACCGTTCATGGAAGAGGCTGAGCTCTTGGAGGACTCCAAGCTGAGCCTTTTCTGATGCTGAATGCCAAGGTATCGCATGCTCGGGGCACTGTGGTTGGGGTGGGATCTCCACAGGGCTGGGCCTCTTGGCAAGTGACCTGCCAAGGCACCCAGCCAGCTCGAGATGTGGGATGCATCTGCTCCTCACAGGAATGCTACTTCCAGCCAGGGAGCTCAGCAGACTGCAGTGGCCTTTCTGTACAGCTCCTCCTTCTCCTCTGCCCTCAAAGAGCCAACAAAAAGCCTCTTGTAGCCTGCAGGGCTCCTGGGACGTTTCTGTGTGGAGCTGGGCAGGTGGTCCCGTGGTGGGGTCAGGGAGTGGGGAGTCTAAGGACTGGCATTGAGGAACATGGATGATTGCTTCTGAGGAGCAGAGAGGGGAACTCGCGCCCGCACTTGTCATTTGAGCATGTCTGCTGCTGCTACTCCTGCTGCTATGTCCCATACAAATAGTTTCCTTACTGTGTCAGGACAGGGTGAAAAACAACCCCATGCAACCAAACAGTCTGCCTTAAAGCTTACCTACAACCTGTCTTTCAAACCCTCTGGTCTCTTCCTCAGCATTGGGGCAAGAAGACAGGACACCAGCCAGCCAAAGGAATCTGCTTTCTGGTCTCCACTCTGCCAAGTGGTTCTCTAGGCCTCCTCCACCCCACTCTTATGGTGGTCTGCATCTGACAGCTGCTTCATGCTCCTGTTTTCTCGGGAGAGAGGAAGAGGAGGAGGAGACACCTGCCATGAGGAGAGGCCCACAGGAGACAGTATTAGAATTTTGGCCGTATTTGTCAGTATTAAGCTGCCAGGCCAGTGGGTCGGACATTTGGGGTAGACCAGGAGCTTAGCTGTTTGTAATCTTCCAGAAAGAAGGGCATTAGCTGCAGCAGACCTCACACTTCCCTGTCATCCTCCTGCTTCAGCCCAGAGGGGAACATGTGCCAGACCCTTGGTGATTCCCTTCCTCACAGAGTTCATTACTTTGAGTCACTGACATACCCAGGGCATCCAGTGCTGCTGCTGCTGCTGCTACAGCCCATGCCAGGGAAATCCCAGAGATCTTTCCAGAGTGGTTTGGGCATCTGTCTGCTGCTTCAAGCTCCTGCTGGGAAGGATACACCTCCAAAAGAGCATCCTTTCCAGTGTTAAGTTTGTTTGTTCCTCGAGACTGTCCTGACTTGTACAATCTACTAGGTAAAGACAGAAAGATTTTTTTTCTAATTTCTGCTTGATTGAACATCTGGGCACTGGAGCCAGGCAGAAGGGCAAGGGGAGAGGTCATTTAGCTCATGGAGATGGATGTAAAAATTATTTGGAGAACTAGAAATGGAAAACTGATAGAACAGTAGGTGCAAGGAGCCAGGTCCTTGTTACCCACTCTTGGGGTTGTTTCTGTTGGAATAAACCAGAGATGAATCTCAATAACTAAAGTAGAAGCCTGGAGAGGTGATTGTTGTTAAGAGGGTGAGGAGCTCTCCAATGTGAAGCTCCAGCTATTCCTAGAGAAGGCCTGGCCAAGGGAGCTGTGTGGGTGGCTCTGCCCCCTCTGTGCAGGGGTGTACTGGAAAGGGAGGTGCAGTGGGATCAGGGTTCCTTCCATGGAGTTAGACCAAGCATCCTCCGACTTAGAGAGCAGTGGCATAAACTTCCACTTTTGCCCCTCACCTTCTAGCTAATATGGGCAGCAAATAACTGTGCAAAAGTTGCTGCTTCCCTTTGGTCCTTTTGCCCTGCCCTGTTTTGTTGGCAAATTGTTCACGTGCCACCCAGCCTATCAGAAGAGCTCACAACCTCAAAAGCCTTTCAGATGGACATGTCCTGTCCTCAATGCCTGAGGCATTTTGTAGTGATTCCCTCTGCTCCTGGGTTTCCCACCTGAGTTTCATCCCAGCAGGGAGCCTCAGTTCACCTCCTGAGTGCATCCTCAAAATGCCCATCCCAGTGCAGAGCTCAGCGTGGAGGAGATTTCCCATCTGCTTTTCCCACTTGGACAGTGCCCAGGAGAGACAGATCAGTGCAGACATTATTGCCACTTGCTGCTGTGGGCTCGCAGGAGCTCAGGGCCAGCTGGGTGCCTGCCCCTGCTTGCTGAGCTGGACACCTCAGCTCGAGGGCGATGGTGACTTCTCACCAGCACAACCTCACTCCTCAGCTTCCCTCCTGCAGTCCTGGCATGCCCCAACTCCTTTTCCCACAGGCAGGCTTTCCATGCTGCTATTTGATTTTTTTTTTCTAACTACCATGTTGTCGCTGTCCATCTCCTCCAGTCAGGCTGACAGGATTAGGAGTGGAAAAAAGTTCTGCTCTGAGTCGTGTTAAATCCAATGGCTTTTTTAAATTTTTTCCACTGGGGCAAATCGCCTCTGCAATTCAGGTGCTCTACCAAGCACCCAGCGAGATGATGAGAGGGGAGCCATGGGGAATGGACGCTTGCTCAGCTCTTGTCCCCTGTGCTCCAGGGCACACAGGGCAAGGCCAGCTGGACCCTGGCATCATCTATCACTGTATGGGCCTCGACTGCCCAGTGGAGCCCTAGGAAAGACCCTCCCTGACTGTGGTGGCCATTGGGTGGAAGTTGAGAGTGACACCACCCACCACCCTTCCCACCCCTGAGCCAGCAGCACAGGCCAACATCAAACCAGAAGCTTGAGGGAAGAGAAGAGGGTGCTCATGCTGGTGAAATTTAGTTGCTCATAAAGTCAGTTCACATTAGTGCCAAGATCTTCTCTGTCACAGGCAGTGAGCCAGAGCTGCACCTTGGGGCAGGCTGTGGGGGATGTCCATGGCCAGCAGGAGGGGAAGCTGGAGCAGAAAGCTGGAGCAGAAAGAGAATGGTGCACGGTGGGGTGGGAAACTCCAATCAGCTGCTACCCCTCTCCCTCCCCACCCTCTCGCAGACAGGTTGAGCTGGTGTCCTCCTGCTTTTCTTGCATCTTCCGCTGCCCCCTGCCCAGGCTGAGAAAGGAGGATGGCACCAGAGGACTCTTGGAATCGGGTTCCAGCTACCTCCCTTCCGGTTTCAGTTTCACTTGGTTGTAACTGTCGGTTTGTTCTAGGTTTTACCTGTGTCTAAGAAAAACAAAAAAAAAAGATAAAAAAAAAAGAAAGCGAGAGAAAAAAGAAAGCCCCATAGCCAACAAAAGTTTCTTGCTGCAAGTGATTCAAGTGGGGGAAAAAAAAACAAAAAACAACAACATGTGAGGCTTTACAAAGAGGAATAGGAGAGAAAAAAAAAAAAAAACAACAAAAACCCACAAAAAATGGAGAAAAGAAAAAGAAAAGAAAACCCGCATATTCCAAATCCAAGAAGAGCAAAGCCTATTTTTGTGTGTTTGAAAGGAAAATACCAATTCTGCCAGCTGAGTAGAGAGCTAGATACTAAGTGTAGATTTCCCTAGAAGTACCGTGAGGTTTTATAACATTGTCTGGTTTTGTTTTCCTCGTGCGTTGTGATAAGTCCAGGAACTAAGGCTAAGGGGTTATCCCCTGATATATTGTTGTTTGTGGGGGGAGGGAGGGGGTGGAGTTCGTGGTTTGTTTTTTGTTTTTTTTTTCCAGATTATTTTTTTAAGTGTGTATTTGTGCTTATTTTTATGTTATCCAACTGTACATACGCCTTTAACCAGTATTTCACTGTGCTCTAATTACTGCACTCAGAAGCACTGCACAGTCTGAATCCCGGAGAGCTGCGAGAGACTGGGAGTGAAGGGGGAAGGAGAAAGCTGCTACCTGAGCAGACAGGTGATTCCCATTTTGGGGAAGCAGGGTGCTGACCACCCTCTTCCCACACTCCAGCCCGCTGTGCCCACTCGAGGCCGAGCTAGAAGACAGGAGGGGAAGGGGTGAAGTCAGCCGAGGCTGGGATGCTCAGAGGGGTTTCAGAGGTGGATGTTTGGCCTTTGAACTTTGAGTTTTGGATGCCATGGAAATTCCCAGCCTTTTGGCAGCATCTTGCCCTCCCCTGCCCAATCCCTGGAGGTCCCAGTGAGAGTCAATAGTCATGTTCATAACACTGGGAGAGGACCACATGCCTGGCAGAGATACACTCTAGGTATCTGTTGATATCTTCATGGTTGTGGGCCCCATTTTGGTCTCAGCAGTGCAGCTGAGCTGATTTGTTTTAGGTTTTTCACAGATTATGGGGAAGGCCATCTCCCTGCTGAGGGTGCAGCAGCACTCCTGCCTCCAGGTGACCTTTCATGCTGGGCACACTGAAGCCCCAAGAACAGTCCCATTTCCCTGGAAGACCCTGACCACTGGGTTCAGTGGGAGCATGAGCAGAACATCAGCAGGAGCAGGTCCAGGTGGTCCAAGATGTATTTCCTTGGAGG
>VZTN01035313.1:656-111645 GCA_013400515.1 Erpornis zantholeuca | reverse complement strand
TTATTATTATTATTATTATTATTATTATTATTATTATGGAATCTTTCTTGGCACCTTTTGGAAGCCACGTCAACCAATACTCCAATGAAGTGCTGAGGATCTATTTTCACAAGAATTCTACTGGTCTACTGTATAAAAGAGAAAAGAAAAAAAAAAAAAAAAGAAACAAGCAAAATACAGTTCAACCCTTAATTCTGTACCTCACGCCTGTACGTTTGCTGCTCCAATTTTGGGTTTTGTTTTGCGTTCGTTTGTTTTTAACGGATCTAATTTAAGTCTCCAAGCAATATATAAAGATGTAAATAGTAAAGCTTATTTATTAAGATTGTCATCTTTTTTAATTTATATTTACACAATTGTTCATCTAATTTATTTTTTTTTTTCAATACAGTTTTTAACAGTCGTCCTTTTTTTGGTTCATGATGTTTTTTAAATCATTTTCACAGAATTTCTTTATACAGCTTTTTCTCTTTCTTTGAATAAGCAACACCTCCTCTGGTCTTTCAAAAACAGGTCATGTTTCACTCCAAAAAAAAAAAAAAAAATTATGTCAGATTCATCAGAAATATTTTGCCATTGTTGATTCCTATACCCTAAAGTTCTATATTATATAAATATATAATACCTTGTATGCTTAAATATTTAACTGTGTGATTTTGTATATATCTTCATACACATGCTCACACACATATGAGGGTTAATGTCCCCAGATGTTGGGAGAACAGAGAATCAGAAACACAAACAATATAAGCTTGTATTAAAGAGTTCTGAACTGGACCCCTCGCTCTTGCCATGTCTCCTTTGCTTTCGGTCGAGCCAGTCCCGAGCAACGCCCACGGGGGTACCCAGCGTGGTCAGTGAAGGCTGTGGGGTCCCACATCTGGCTGCACAGCTGCACAGCACCCTGTCCATGTGCTCCAGCTCTTTGCTTTTGGGGCAGGGGGGTTGAACACCACCGCATTTTGCAGAGGGCTGCAGCGGGTGGAGGGAGGCAGCGCTGGCCAGGGCCCTGGGAGCCAATTTCACCTCCAGTGGTTTTGGCTCTGCCAGCGTGGTTCAGGTCCTGCTTCCCTCCAGGCAGGCTGGTGGAGGTTTTGGTGTGAGAGAGCTTGAAAATCGAGTTGTCCATATTCTGCTTACCTCCTTCACCACATGCACAACATGTTCATCCTGAAAACCACTCCCAGTGGGAATGTGCCTGGGCTCAGAGGTGTTACCTAGGAGGGAAGCAAGGCTCAAAGCAAACTATGTGCAGCCAGAGAGCTGAACAGCCTGATGCACAGAGCCTGTGGACACATGAGAAAACAGACAGATATAGATAAATCAGTCTCCAGGAGTCTAGAGAGAGCTGGCCTTGCTGTCACACCACCAGATCAAGGCCTTGTGAGGTATACACCAAAAATTCATGTGTGGTGAGGGCAATGTATTGAGTGATAAGAATAAATAAATTTTTTTTTGCTCTGGCACAAATAACTCAGCAAAAAAATGTTTTGCATTTTACCTGTGAAAAACCACTGCCACATATTGAGCAGGGAGAAACACAAATCTCGTGAGCAGGAATGCATCGTGTTCTCTATACCATCCTTGCCTTTGGTCAATGCATTATTAATGGAGTATAATGCGTCACACACAGCCCTATCAATAGCACATACTGCAGGTAAAAAGGCCCAGGAACCAGGGATTAAATGGGCTGTGTCTATGGCAATGCACAAATCAATAGGCTGTGTGTTGAACTATCTATTAGGCATTAATAAAGACCTGGAGATGGGAGCAGCCAGGAAAGCAGGGAACAGCGGGCAGCTCACCCCTGCTGGGCTCTGCTCAGCTCCACTCCTCCTGCACGTGCACAACCACCCCAGGATCAATTGGAATGCACAGACAGAACAACAGTTTCTGTGTCCAGGTTACACATCTTGTCTGGAGATCAATCACTAAAGAAAACCAGGGAAATCGCTCTGAATTCTTATGGCAAAACCCTCTCCTGGCTCAAAGTCACAGCTTCTCAGACGAGCATGGTATTGGTGATTGTGACAATAACAGAATCATAGAATGGCTTGGGTTGGAAGGGACCTCAAAGATCATCCTGTAATGGGAAAATGAAGCTGTTAGCAGTCATGTCATGTCATGTCAAAATGACACAGAGGCTTAAAAAAGCTTCCATAGGAGAACTGGAATATAAAAAAATGGCTCAAAAGTATGAAAAAACCCTCCTTTCCATGTAAACAAGGACATCTGAAAATCAAGTGAATGTTCAGGCTAGCAGATGTGTGCCCATGGGTTCAGTTGCCTGCACACACATGTAGACACAAACCCAGCAAACCCTTTCTGGTCCAGCACCACCTTTTCCTGGACTTGTTCATTCCACCTCCTCAGTTTTTTAGTTTCTAAGGTACATACACCTGGAAGGTGAAGAAAAGTGAGTGGTTCTGAGGCCAGAATTCTTCTTTTTGCTGTTCATTAACTACCACAATGCTGAGATGGCCCCAAATTTTTCCCTCTGCCCTGAATTGGATTAACAGCTGCCTACATCATTCAAGTCAACAACTGGCCTAAGTTCTCTGATAAAATGCACCCAAAGGACCTGGGTCTTCATTTTTTTTTAAGTATAAGTGAGGCAATACTGTGTCAAAATAGTTTTAAAGGTCTTGACAATCTTTTGGCTGACTTCTCTTGGCCCTGGGGAGGATTGTTAGTGGTTAAAAACAACTTCCATAAAATTTCTATTTTTTTTTTTTCAGATAAAAGGTCATTCACAACTTTTTGATCATTTTGCTTATGATGAATGAAGAACTAATCCAAACAGCAACATCCTTCCTTGTAGCCACCCTCCTTGCCCTGCTTTTAAGATGCTACCTGCCAGTTTATTTATTTATAAATCACTTCCCCAGTCATATATATTTTTTTAAAGAAGCCTAAGAGCCCCATACCTAAGCTTGCTGCTGCTCCCCTTTGTCCTCATCCAGTCCATCCAACCCAACTTATCCTTGAGATCCTTTGGCATTTTTGATGAAAGAGTTGAGATATGGGGATGGTTCTGGTTGAATGTCAAAACACTCCTCTGTCCTCAGGCACTCACCATGTAACACAGACCTGTTCTCTTCCCAATGTCACCCCAATAATGTGGGTTTTCCCAAGCCCTGGAGCTGCTGTGTTTCCACAAGGCTCCACACCACATTGCCTGCTAAAGAGGCTTGGAGAAATGGGAGGGAGGGCAAGTGCAGGGAAGGGAAAGGGAATCCTTTCTATTGCAGTCCTTATTAATACTGCAATGCCCAAACTTTCCATCCAAGCTCTTAAAGCTTCCCGACCCTCACAGCACCATGGGAAATGCCCAAGCTGAAGCACATCATAGTGGTTCAAACCAACCCTTGAAGCCCTGGCAGCTCCTGGTGCCCAGGATCAAGAGCCTGTTGGCAGATTTTTGTGCCCCCCAGCCCCAGCCCAGTGCTGTGAGGAGCACTGGTGAGGCCAGAGCTGCCCAGGGCAGGTCCCCCCACCATGCTGGCACTGTGAGCCATGGTCCTGCTTTAACATCATGACCACCAACACTCAGAGAGGCAGTCAGGCCTTGTGTACTTAGGAAAGGAAACCAGAAACCTTTACCTTTGTGTCCCACAGTGCACCAATCAATTCATGTCATGATGCTCAGCTTCTGGACAGCTAATCCTGCCTCTGGCCCAGCAGGTACAACATGTGGGTTTACATCCTCCCAGGGCAACAAGGTATGAGCTCACAGGCTACTGAGTCATCCGTGGCACCACAGGGCACTGCCATGGCTTGGCATTAGTGCCACTGCAAGGCTTTGTTCCCCCCAGGAATCCCCCCAGGATGGTGAGGACCTGGGCTGCCCACACAGCACAGCCACCGGCACTCCCTTGGCCTCTTCCCCAGCCTCAACAGAGTCCCATCCAACCAAGGAAAAATTTAAAAAACAAAAAAAAAAAAAAAAAAAAAAAAAAGAAAAAACAAAAAAAAAAAAAAAAAAAAAAGAGGAAAAGCAGAAACCAAACAAATAAATAAAGGAGCAAATGCAGCACTTGACTCCAGAGGCCTCTGCCGTGGGAAGAAGCTGTCCCAACGTGGTGTGTCATCAGCAGCATGAAAACCCAAACAATCAGCCCCTCTGTGTGCTGTGCCAGCTGCAGCCCGGCCGGGACCAGGGCGGGGGGGAACAATGGCCATGGGCACAATGGGGATTGTTCAGGCTCTTCTGGAGGGAGCAGCCCCACGCAGCCCTGGGAGGGGACCTGCAGCTGTCACCAGCTCTGAGCTGGCAGAGTTGGGGTGCCCTCAAGAAGGGCGTGTGCCCGGTGGGATGCTGGTAGGATGCTGGAAGTGGCACTGAATGCTTGTTAAAGGTTTCTCTGCCCTTTAAAAACCCTCTCCCCATGCTGAGCTGGAGTTTATGGGGTGCTGGGGTGCATGGGTGGGGGGAGTAGGGCCAGGCTGTGCAGGATGCACCCATGGCTCCTCTATCAGTGCTGTTAACCTGCACACACACTCACTGCAGACACATGGAGAAGGTGTGAGTTTTGACTTTAACTCATCCTAAAGATGCTCACTCCATCCAGGAGCCATTGAAGACAAGTGCCATTCCCAACCATGGCATTAGGGAAATAATTTCAGCTTTTCAAATGGATGTGGATGGTTTATCTATTAAACCTAGATGATGGCATCTTTTTGCCCCTCTCCCCACTTGCTTTTCATGTTTCATCCACCCCTTGGTGCTCTCCCACTCAGCACAGCATGACCCCTGGTCTGCCAAAGCCCAGGCAGTGACACAGGGTATCAAAGGCAAAAGGAACCAGCTCCTGGGGCAGCAGCAATTCCCTTTGGAGCTGGGATCCCTTCCCCTGAGGGAGCTGGAGGAGTGCAGGGGTCTGTGTGTGTGTACACTACGGGGCACAGGTCCATCTGCCAGCATTGCTGGGCTGTGACTATAACTGTTTATCTTGAAAGCCAGAGGGTTACATTTTCCAAAGTTTCCAGGGAGAAAATACAGACCCTTCCTTTCAGCTGGAGGATGTGTAACCTCGACGAATCCCTCGGTTTTGTTTGGCTTGGGTGTGCTGTGCCAGGTAGCATCACCGGCCAGAGGCTCTCCTGGCTTTGATCTGGGAGCTAGGTGTGCTTCACGACAGGTTAATGGCCACTGAAGTCTGCAGCCCAGACTAGACTCTTCCACCTGCTCTGTGCATATTGACACAGGCTCACACACAACTCACTCTGTACATGTACCCGTACCAACAGCCAGTCTCACCATGGATGCAAAGCAAAGCTCCTCAGCAACCTTCCAAAGAAAGCAAACCGAGCCTCTGCAATGGACACAGCTGCAGTGTGGATCCAGGGGACAACCAGCCTGTCCCTGTGCTGCTCCTGCTATGTTCCCAGTCAGGGCTACCAGGGCTGAAGGTCTCTTTTTCATCACCATCACCAATGAAACATGCCCATGCTGCAGCTATGCCCCTTCCCTGGAGCTCTGCGAGGGATGGGCATTGGTGCAAAAAACACCACTGTGGGGGAGCTCACAGTGTTAGAGTGGAGAAAAACTTGCTGAGGGGCAGCCAGCCAGCTGCCTTGTATTTTGGCTGGCATCTCCTGTTCCTAACACCTAGCACCACGCTCACAATGGAGAGGAATCCCAGGGGCAGCATTATCAATGTCACACCTCCAGCCCAGTCAGAAAACACAGGCAATTTGTCCCTCAGGTTGGTCAACACCAGCTCTTGCCTGCAGCGAGACCACAGAGCTGCTCCCCATCGCCCTGTGCTGAACGGGGCTTCCAAGAGAAATGAATCACCCCTGAGCCAAGCAAACAAAAACAAAATAAAACCCTGTGTTTATAAAATACAGGGAAAGGTACAGCTGTGGGCCAGAGCCTTGAGAAAACAAGACAGCTTCAAAGCACCTGGAGCTGCACCCGGGGAGCAGCAGGGACAGGATGGACCAGCCAAGCTCCCTGCGGCTGCTGCTGGCCCTGGCAGCCTTGGGCTGTGCTGTGTCCTGCTGAGTGCCCAGGGGGACCTGTCCTACAGGCAATGGAGCTACTGACTGCTCTGCTGGGGCCAGGAGGGGATGATCATAGAGGTACAGAATCAGGGAATATCCTGAGTGGGAAGGGAAGGCACCCACAAGGATCAGAGTCCAGCTCCTGTCCCTGCCCAGACCCCCCAACAACCCCACCCTGTCCATCCCTGGCAGCACTGCCCAAACGCTCCTGGAGCTCTGGCAGCCTCGGGGCTGTGCCCATTCCCTGGGGAGCCTGGGCAGTGCCCAGCACCCTCTGGGGGAAGAACCTTTCCCTGATCTCAGCCTGAGCCTGCCCTGGCACAGCTCCAGCCATTCAGGAATTGTCACTGGTCACCAAAGAGGACAGTGCCTGCACCTCCACTGGCCCTTGTGAGGAAGATGCAAAACGTGATATAATTTCCCCTCAGTCTCCTCTTCCCTAGGTTGAATGAATGAAGTGACCTCAGCTGCTCCTCCTCTGGCTTCCACCCTTCTTCACCATCTTTGTGTCCCTGTTTTGGACATTTTCCAGTGGCTTCAGATCCTTCTTATACTGTGGCACTCCAAACTGCTCATCAGTCCCAGTCACTCTGCATCCATGGCTCCAATGAGGGCTTTGGGGGATTTCACCCCCCAGAAGTGAAATGGCAGCACATGAAATGGGCAGCTTGGTCTGACACTCGTCTGGGCACTGGCCAGGCACCACCACGTTGGCATTTCAAGGCTTTTGCTGTGTGTTGTGGCAATGCAAAATCTTCATTTGACTGCAACAAATCACGGTCATGTCCTTCATCCCCACAAGCAAACTCCAAGGCCACCAGTCACCCCCAAAGGGCAAAGGGATGGTGAAGGCAGCAGCAGTGCTGGGCACTCAGATTTTAACACATGGTGGTGTCTTGGTCCCTCCTTGGTCTTTGTTTTCAGTGTGGTATGAGCCTGAGTGACACAGAGGCCATAGCCCAGAGCCCTCAGTGTCATCCTCCTCTCTATCTCCATCAGAAATAGGGATTTAGATTAAAAATTAAGACCTCAAGCAACCTGCAATGCTTTGGAGCTTGTCTCACAGGCACCAATGCCACAGCAAGCTTTTCTACAAACTCCAGCAGGACTTTGACCAGGTGCTGGCATCATTCCCAATGCACATGAATGTGGTTCAAATGAAGAGACATAACCAAAGAGCAGGGGGGAAATAGAGCAGTTTGGAAGGAACGACCAGAATCATTTGAGTGGGTGAAAATCAAGCAAATAGGTTTAGCTCAAGAAGGAAAAGATCTCTGGCTGAATCTTCTCCACATCAAATCCTGCACCTTTGTTTGGTTTCAAAACATTTTTGTTTTGAAATTCACCTCCTGTTTGTTTGCTTTGATGTTAAAGGGTTAACTGACCTGAAAAACTAAACAAAACTATTTGCTTTGGGCTGACTAAACTGATTCATTCACTCTTCCCTCTTCCCTCTCCAGGTTTGTTGTTTTGCTTTAAAAAGGAAAAAGCAATAGCTTTGAGCTGATAGGATTTTTGTATTCTTCCCCTCTCACCCTCCCGCACTTTTTGTTTTGGCTACCAGGCTGAGAAATCCATTACCCACAGGGAGCCCGGGCCAGCCTAACCCACATCTGACAGTAAAAGAAACCAGATTCTCCATGTCTTTCTAGCCCCTGGCTTTCTTCTTGGGCTTTCCCACACGCTCCCAGCTCCCTCTGGGACCAGTGGCTGTGCTGGGTGTTGAGGAGGGGAGGACCCTGGGCGAAAGGGTTGCACTTTTCCCTCCTTTCTGTGCACGCAGCTCTCGGGGTCCCTCATCTCAACCACATCCCAGGAGCGGCCATCAGCGATGTCCTCCCCAGAACCGAAACCCCACGAACGCCCGAGCGAGAGGCGAGACCGCGTCGGGAAGAAACACCAGCGAGGCAGCGAAGATGGACTTGATATGAACCTTTAATGCACAGAACAAGCTGCCGGGAGCCTTGCTGAACGAAGGCTGCGCACGGAGCCGCCCCATCCTCTCGGAGCGGTGCGAAAGCCCAGCTTGCCTGCAGCGTCCCGGGCACCCTCCTGCCTTCCCCCTCCGGGACCCGGGCTGGCGGCGCGGTGCCACCGGCCACCCCTGCCACCTCCTCCTGGCGTCCTCGGCCACCACGGCACCGGGGCCTCTCGCCCCACAGCTCCTGCCCGGTGGCAGGGCAGGCAGGGCAGGCAGGGAGGGGGTCACCCTGCACCCAGCAGCTCCCCTCTGCCTGGCCCTGGCCTCGAGTGGGTATCTCCTCCTCCCAGGGTTTTGGAGCGTGTAGTCCAGGAAATTCAGTAAGAAAAAGATTAAAAAGGAGAGGCTTTTATGCTGAGTCAAATTAGGTAATTTCTTTTTTTTTTTTTTTTTTTTTTTTCCCTTTTTAAAAATTTAAAAAAAAAAAAAAAAAGAAAAAAAAAAAAATCCCATTNAAAAAAAAAAGGAAAAGAAATAAAGTCCAACTTGCTCGTTTCTTGTTTCTCTGCCATCTGTGTGAGAAAGTCCTGTTTGGCCTCGCTGTCCCCTTCCACCCCCTCTGAACATCACCCGACCCCAAACCCCACCAGCCACTCAGCACATCACAAGTCCTCGACTCCTCGGAGTCCCTTTGCCTCCCACAGCTCCAGGCCCGCTCCTTCCCTCACCGCCCCTTGGACTCCCCGTAGGTGTTGCGCAGCATGGAGACCATCTTCTCCTCGCAGGTGACTTTGGTGTCCTTTAGGATGCTGTACCAGACCATGCCGGGCGGCCGCACCTCCTCGCTGCGGCACAGCAGGTAGGGCATGGTCTCGGTGCGGCTCTGGATGTAGGCACTGCGCAGCAGCGTCGAGCAGTGGCTGCTGACCTTCTCCAGCCTCCTCAGGATCAGGTGAGCCTTCCTGGAGGGGACAGAGATGGGAACGGAGCAGTGCAGGAAAAGCACAGGGGAGTCCAGGAGCCAGAACTTCTGCGTTCTGCCACCAGTTCTGTCTTGTGACAAGAATGGATGAGACCCATTGCCTATGACACTGTCTTTCCTGTCTCAAGTGGAGAGAAGCTTTGTTTTTCCCAAATTTCTGGGTATATCTACTATTTCACACCACCAGGACCTCAGGTCTGACCCACTGGAGCAGCTTGTGTGCCCTGGGGACAGTCTGCCCCAGCTAGATTGTCACCACCAACATACAATCCTGGCCAGTTCCAGCACATGTGCTGGCCCCACATGGCACCCTGATGAGACCTCTAGCACATTCCTGCTCCTGACTGATGAGCCCAGCCCTCCCCTTCCTGATTTCCAAAGTCTGCAGGAGGCAAATGGCCCAAAAGGACTGACACTAGAAGAGTGAGGAAAAAAAGCACAACACATAAAGACAAAACAAAATAAACCCGTAAGAAACCAAGAATCCCCTCGTGGGAGTCTGCAAAGTGCTAAATCAAACAAAGGGAGGGAAGAGGGTTTACTTCAGTGGTCTGAAAATCTAAAGATCACAGATTATTTCCTCTCCCTCTGGTGCCACAGGAAAGCTCTGGATTCAGGAGTCAGGGATTTCGCAGTTCCTGCAGGAATGTAAATTCCCGATAATGATATGTCAGGGGCAGCACTGTCAGTCAGCAAGGCATAAACATGGGGATTATTTGATTATGAAAGCTGAGTGGTGTTGCAGCTCGGGCTCTGAGCTCCCAGCCCTGGGGGAAGCGTTGTGAGCCTGATGTCTGGGGATGGGACGCCAGGGAAGGGCTGGTCAGGGTCACCTCAGCGCCAGAGCAGAGGGCAGAGATGGAGACAGCAGGCGAGAGGGCATCCTGGCATCCCCAGGCAGCTCGGACCTCTCCCTCCACAGCAGGAACATGGGATGAAAGGCTGTAGGAAACCACTGCTCCTCCAGGGCTGCACATGGAAATCTGTCCCACTCCTCCCCAGGGTGATGTGCTCTGGGTCAGCTCGGAGGGCAGAGAAGAGCAAAGGAAGTTGGCCCTTCTTGGACAACACTCCATGATATCCAACTATGGGTTTAATCCACAAAGACAAGCCAGACTGGGCAATTTGAGCCTCGTTAGCTACACAGGCATGTATAATAATGATGTCATGGGCTGAGCTGTGCCGAGCTCTGACACGACACCTCTGCTCTCGTAACTCTCTGCAGCAGCCACCTGACTTTCTACAGCATCTGGTGCTCCCACCACACACCAAGACCTGACAGGCTGCCAGGAACAGGTCCTGTGATGCTGGACGTGTGCCTCTTGGAGTTACAAATTCCATTATGGCATTAGGTGCTTTTGGTGACGACTGATGGATTCAAGCTCAGCTCAGCTGCAAACCAAACTCTGTAGTGATTGTCACTACA
This sequence comes from Erpornis zantholeuca, assembly GCA_013400515.1. Taxonomy (NCBI): domain Eukaryota; kingdom Metazoa; phylum Chordata; class Aves; order Passeriformes; family Timaliidae; genus Erpornis; species Erpornis zantholeuca. Next base: position 101,307 of record VZTN01035313.1, on the reverse strand, counting down.
GTTGCCAAACTTCAACAAATCACAGTCACTGCAGCTGGAAGGGACCAAAAGTCATCACCTGTGCCACTTCCTGCTGGGATCAACCTGCCTGGATGAATTTCTGACCTGTTCCTAGAGTCAGGAGCCGGTGATCCTTCCAGTGCTCCCCATCCTAATGCTGAGAAATTGTTTCTTAACATCTGCACTGACTCCCTTTCAGGGAAGGCTGAACAAGCACAGTACCCACATCACCTCCTAGGATGGACTTTTATTTGAGCTGACCATGCTCAGGAGATCACTCAGCCAGAACACCCTCACAAAGGACAACTCTCATCTCTTTAAGGCCACAGCTCCACAATCACCCTGATTTGTCATAAAGCAACTCCTAAATGAGGGACTGGCCCTTCCCTAGCCCTTTAAGTTGTGCTCGTGCTGGTGTCCATGGACCTGAACGCTGTGCCAACATGGGGAAGTTGTTTATTCAAAGGCCAAACAAGCAATCACTGGATTTTTCCCCCAAACTGCTTACTACTCCAGCTCACCACAAGGCTTCTGCCAGCCACAGCAAGAGGGGAGCAGTGAGGAGTGGCCATGACCAGCCCTTGAGGCAAACCCCGGTGGTGGGCAACCAACAACACAAGCAGTGGATGTCTCAGCTGGCCAGTGGCTGCCTGCTGGCCACTCTCTGCCCTTCCTCTGTTCCCTTCTCACCACTTCCCCTATCCCACCCTCCACAGCTATCCTCACCCACCTCTCATTTTTCTCCCACACAACCTGCCTTTGCCTCCATTTCCCTTGGCCTTCTCCACCTTCCTATTTTCATTACTTGCTCCACCACACTTTAACGATCACCTGGATGTTGCTAAAACTCACCATGTTGTCCTTGCTGCCTGATACACACTCAGGTCTCTTATACAAGCGAATATTCCCACGTGTGAGAAGCAGCTCAAGGGTGGCAAGAAATTCAGGGGTCAAACCACCCCGACCTGCTGCTGCCTGCTGTTCTCCTCCTGGAGCTGTCTCCACACACCTGCTGCATCCACAGCTCACTCTGTGCAGCCAGGCCCAGGAAAAACCCATGTTTAAGGATGGGATGTGGCACATGGTGGGTTGGCCCTATGAGAATACTGAAAACACACTGAACTGTGGTCACAGAGGAGACAGGGTGACGGGGAGAGGGAATCAGGCCCCTGCTTTTGATGTCCCGTGCCAAAGCTCCAGCTTTGATTGGTTTCACCGCTTTGAGTCATTTACTTTAGCAGGGTAATGAAGTCATGTGTAAATGTTAGATTTAGCTTTCGGCTGTCAGCTGTTCCCTCTTAAAAAAAATAAGGAGGAAGAGAGACAGAGTGGGTGAGGGGAGGGGTGAGAAAGAGAGAGAGGCTTTCTGGTGAAGACTGGGTAATAAATTACAGGAGCAGTTCTTGGGCTGCCAATTTAACACCATAAATCAAGCCCTGGGTATTACCCAAGTGCTCCCTACGGAGGGCTGTCGGGTCAGAACGACCACCTTTTCAAATACTGGAAATGAAATCTTCCTAAATGCTGACCAACCTCATCCCTGCCAGAAATGGCAATTTATTGCCTTATTAAAGGGCAGGAATTGGGAGGGGATGGCAGGGGAGCAAGAAGGAAGTCACTCTCCTGCCTGCCTGTGGCCAGACCCCAAGGTCTCAGTCCCCAAAGGGATGAAGTGACCTCCTTCCCTCTCACCCACAGCCCAGATGGGGATGTCCCATGTTGGTGTGGGCCAGCAGTGCCCTCCCTCCCACCACACACCCACCACAGGAGCCAGGGACTGATTCTGCACTGCACTTAGGTGGTGGATTTAGGAGGTCACAGCGCAGTCACAAATGATGAAGAGGGGGATTTAAAAATAGTGACAGCTGTAAGCAGCCACTTCCCTCTGTGGTGCCTCATGGCATGGTAGGGGACAGGAAAAGGGAGGAGATGAGTGTCTGCTGCCAGGACACTTCCCAAGGGCTTCTGCAGCCCACTGCAGGGAGTGCAGTGTGGTGATTGCACAGGGGACAGGGCACTGAGGTCCCTGCTGCCAGCTCTGCAAAGACATGCCCAAGAGTAGGAGCCTCCTGTTCTGCCCAGTGCCAGGGGTGCTCCTGCCAGGATGTTTGTCCCCCTGCTGCACAGGGGACAGCCAACAGTCACCTTGAGGGCTGGTGTGGGACGAAAACACATCCAGAGCTAGCCAAACCCTGCCCTGCCTCACCTTGGAGGGAGGTACTAAAAGAGGGCGAAGCAGCATGAAAAAGCCAATCAAAAGTGATATCTGGGCTGGAAGGAAGGATGAGATTCCTGAGACTGCTAGGACAGGGTGGCTGCCTGGCTGCTGTGTTCCTGTTTGAGGTGGTTTTGTTATAAATTCAGATTTTTCCACTCTACTGAGAAATGACCCGGGTCTTTCAGACCCTCGTGTGAGAGGACAGTGAGTCCAGGACTTGATGGCCTCTTATCACAGCCTCTCATCAGAACATTGCATTCCCCCATGTACCAGAAGTCAGCTGCTCTGGAGATGCACTTCATGTCCCTTGGCCAGCCTGTCTGCCTGCCTGGGTGACTGGCTGGAGCAGGGGACAGGCTCTGAGCCCTGGGCTGATGCCATATACTGACCCCAGTGTTGGTTGGTAGCCACAAGTAGGGGCACAGAAAAAAGATTTTAACTTAATTATTTATTCTGCCTCCTCCTAAAAGCCCTACCCTGCTTGCACTGGTCATAGGAATGGGCCTGCAAACACAGTAAGAGAAAATAATAGTGAAACCTCCCCATGGCTGTGTTAGGAAGCCCGCTGGCTGCACGGATCCAGAGGTCTGGATGCACAGTAGCATTAAAGTTCACTGATTTAGACAGATTCTTCTGTCTTGTTGGAACAAATTAACTGTGTGAGATTCACTGTGTGTCTGTGAGAGGAATGGGGGGAGCAGGAAAGGGGCTGCTGTTGCTAGAGGAGATGAGCAGGATGAGGCAAGCCAGGTGCTGACCATGGAAAGTCCTGGTTTAGGGCCACCTATGAGCTAAGTTTTTTAATGTCTCCTTAATGTAAACGGTCTGGTTGGGACATCTGGCTGTCAGTGTGTCTTCTTGCCAGCAGCTGTTTGCAGTAACCTGTGGCTTTCATGGAAACTGGGCTCACGAGGACCTCAGTGTGATGTATTTATTACACAGAGGCAATCGCCTCCCTCTTGTCGCTCCGTTTTATGAGCGAACATTTACTGTGAAGCCGAGGCTCATCTGATAAACATTTCAAGGTACAAAAATGAACGTCCCCCTGGGAAGGAGAACAGTCTGTCAATTAAAATCCTGTTATGAGATGGCCTCCCTTGGCAAAACAGAACCCTCGTTGCTTCCTGCTATGTCAGTGCCTCTGCTCCTGTCCAAGCTCCCTGAGAAGCCAGGCTGGATGGCAGAGCTTTGCTCTTGTCACGAGCCTGGCACTGGCTGCCTTGGCTTTTATAGATTCATCCCCTTGGCTGCAAGTCACGTATTTCTCAAGTACAGAACAGGGCAGAGCAGTGCTGTGAGGAGCTCCCCTGGCTCGGTGAGGACAACAAACAGCAGCCAAACCGACCACGGCCTCCAGATGTATCTGGGTCCTGAGACTAGCAGTTTAAATGTCACCCTGCTGTCCCATGGCTTGATAAAGGTATTGGACAGCATCCTCCAGTGGGTTGGATCTCAAGTAACAGAGGATATAAGGATGTGTAAGAAGAAGCTGATGGTTCCCAGGGATTCAGAAGCAAAGGAATGATTGCAAAGGACAAGCAAGCCTGCAGTGTCATCTAAGGAGGGGGAAGGCAGTGGGAAGGATGAGAATGGCTCTGTGCCAGAGACCTGTGAAGTACCAAGGTCATCTCTGGAAGAGGACAAGCCCCAGGCCAGTTTGGATCTCTGTCCAGGAGAGGTGTGAACAGTTGTGAGCTGTCATCCTGGTACTATGGAGAGATCCTCAGCTGCATCCAGCCAGCAGATAGGAACACAGGGAGAAGGAAAAACTTTTCCGGGCCTATATTACCCTTTTCCCCCCACTCCTCAGTGTTTCCAAGCTCCCACTCATTCGAAGCATCACCCACTTGGTTCAGGACACAAACATTCATGCAAAGACCCCCAGGTGTTCCACCAGCATTCATCCAAGGACCAAGCAGGACCTGGTGGCCCAAGGGGATGCAGGACAGCTTGGTGAACACCAAAAGGGGACTTCTCTTAGCTACCAGGGGAAGGCAGAGGGGTTGCATCCACAGTGCCAAGCAGAGGGATGCTCTGGGCATGGGGCAGGGCAGGACACAGGGAAGGGACAGGTACCTGGGCCCCAGCTCGTCCTCACTGCGCCAGACAAAGTCTCCAAACTTCTCGTAGTGGGAGTTGTAGTGGTGCTGGACTCGGAAGAGCATGGAGGCAGAGACCTCCATCAGGGTGTTGTAGGCTGTCTGCTGCTCCTTCCCGCTCGTGTAGCCGTTGTAGAGGTTGTAGATTTTGTCAGCTATCTCTGGAAAGGATCAGGGCATGGGATTAACGACCAGCTGAAGGTGCTAACATGGGAAGAGGAGGAGCAGAGCCCTTGGCAGGGCTGGCAGCAGGGGCAGGCAGCTGGGATGGCTGCCAGTCCCTTGGGGCTGCCTGCAGCAGGGCTCAGTGACTGGAGAACATTGAGCAATTCCTCAGGCTGATCCTGCAGTGGCCCTGCACGAGCAGAGCTGCCCCAAAGACTCCAGCAATAGTCCCCAAAGGAGCAGGAGGAGGAGAGGCAAAAAGCTGCTAGGACAGGCAGACACAGACTTATCCTCCCAGGAAGGGCAGGCAAGCTGTTCCCAAAGTCACCAAACCAAAAGCCATTCACAGCTATGGTGCTAAAGAGTAGGAAGAAAGCAACACTGTTGATGCCAGGGTGGTCCTTCAGCCACAAATGCAGCACCTCATCATTGTTGGCATTGGCTGGAGCAGCTCAGATGTGTTAAACAAGAGCATTAACTCTATGCTGGAGAAAAAAAATCACATTTTGGACATGAGAAATACACAAAACTGCATCTCCTTCCTTCTCCTTAGTCTCCTGTTTGCTGTTTTTTCATGGGAATGTTTTCTTATTGAACTTGGAACTAACCAAAACTTTCTTCTGTGCAATATTCCCAATGGAAAGCAAGCAAGAAAGAGAACATGATGGTCACTTAGAGGAATCCTTTTAAATCTGAAAGCAGCCAGGTGCTCTGGGTTAGGTGTAAGGACAAGCAGGACCAGTTTCAAAACTGAACAATGCAAATGTGCAAAAGCAGCTGGGCTTTTATCAACATTTCTGTTTCCAAACTGAGCCAGCTGCCCCCAGCATCCCTTCAAACACCCAGCACCAATGGTGCCCTGCACAGCCCAGCCAGGGCTGCCTCCCTCGGGTTTGTGAGAAGGGATTGCTCTTTTTCCAGGGGACTCGTGTCAGACACACAGCACCAGCTGCCACAGCTGAGCATGGCAAGGATGCCTGTGTGGCATCAGCTGCCCAGCCAAGGGGACTTTGCCCCTGGACACTCCTGCAATTTGTCCCCCCTCCCCAGACAAATGTCCCTATGCCCACAGGTGAATTTAGAGGAGCCTTCCCACTGGGAGAGAAGGGCCTGGGCAGCTCACAGAGGAGAAAGGAAAATCAAAATTAGCAGGAAATGTCTGGAACACGTGGAACACGAGGCGCCTGGACACTGACCTTCTGCCTTGCTGTCGTCCACCAGCGGGCAGGCTGTCCTCAGGGTGACCGTGCTCAGCTCTGAGTGTCTCCCCCGTGTATCCACTGCGTACAGGGTGAATCTGGAAGGCAGGAAGCAAAAGGAAAACAATGTCTTGATCCCTCTGTCCCACGCCACCAGCTTGTTATGGGAACCAGCCTTCAGAAGAGAAGCACTATCAGTCAGTTTTGGCACCTCAGGGAAATGTGAGATGGTCTCTTGGAACAGAGGAGAGATCAGGGACGAGAGCCAGGGCTGAGTGGGACAGGCCACTTCACCCCTTTCTGGCATTTGCAGGGCTCCATTTCCTCTCCCCCCATCCCAGGGACCCCCGTGGGGCTGCACCCTGAATCCTCCTGACTGCAGAGGGGTGCAAACACCTCAGGGTTGCTTTGCCATGCGCTGATGTGAACACTGTAACACGGTGGTGTTTGTGAGCCAGGCTCCCTCTGGCCCTTCTGGGAGCAGGGCAGTAATTCTTGCCATAAGTGGGCTCTGTGCTGACAAGTGACAGCTCACACTCATCCTGTGAACGGCCCTTGAGTTGTTTGCTCCCTCATTTCCTCACAAGGGTGGGGTTGGTAAAAGGGTGGGAATGATAATTTCACACTTGAAGCTAATGGGGAGCATCTGACAGTAAAATACAGCTTTTGTGCCTGATGGAGCCTTGAATAAACAGGCTGTGGCTGCATGGAACGTCCCGGGATGCTGAGCTCAGAGTCCTGCTCAGAGCATCAAAGCTCCAAAATGAGAATGCTTCTTCGCAGCAGGGGTGACAATCTTCTGTCCACTCTCCCAAAGGGCATCAGTTCATCTTTATTCACTCCCAGCTGGGCATGGCAACCCAAGCTGGCTTTGACAAAGTGCAGGGGCTGGTTTGAACCCCTCAGAGGTCTGAGATGCCTGGTGGTGGGGTACCCAGCCTGAGAAATAACACACCACCCCTCCTTAGCCTAAGGTAAAACCGAGCAGCTCTTGCAAATGAGTGCAAGGAGTATCATAAAAGCAGCTGAAGATTAAATGGGATTGAGACCTTGAGGTATGTTTATTTAAGGAATGGTCCTAAGTCCTTAGCATCGTTGGGGGGTGACAGAAGCAATGCCTCCCTTTTGCTTACCCCACACAGGAGCACTGCCAGCCCCCTCTCTCCTCCCTGCAGGCCCTGCACATCCCACACGTGCCTGATAAGAGCTGACATTTGCGCGGTAGCAATTCCCAGCGCAGGACATATTCCCTCCGAGCAATTAGCATTCACTCCCTAACAATCCTTGCTGTCTGAAAGGATGCCAGCAGACTGCCAAGGAACATGCTGGTGTGCAGGGACCACTCCCATTTCCACAGAGCTGGGGCACGCCGGGGACGCACACACTCGGCTCGCCCAAGGAGATGCTATTTAATCCTTCTGGCATGACATCACTTTCCTTAATTGACCAGGAGCGCTGCTCAGAGTGGGAGCATCTCAGGAAGGACATCCACACTGTGCCAAGCACCACACACAGGCTGTTCTCACTGAGGGACACACAGGGCAAAAGGGCAACACCGAATTCCCTGCAGGAGTCTGACTGCAGGGCTTTGCATCCCATCCTGAAGGTGCTCCCATTCCCTTCCCTCCCTTCGGCAGCTCAAGGGGAGTGAGGAGTCTCTGGCTGGGAGCAGGGAAGGTTTGTGTCTCAGCAACACCAACAGGGGCTCCCAGTGTTGGGCAGGAGGACTCCAGCCCCAGGACACGAGGAGCTGCAGCAGGAGAACAGGGCAGAGACCCCAGGGGTCTTGCTGCCCACCCACTGCAGGGCTCTTCTTGCTCATCAGCAGAAGCACAACAAGCAGTAAGAGGGCTCAACACCAGGATACTGCTGGGAGCTGCTCCCCATCCCCATCCTGGGGTCACCTGCTGAGCCACAGTGGCTGTGCCGCTGTGTTTGCTTTTGTAAAAGGGTGAGCAGAGCTAATGTGTAACCTCTGCTCTGCCTGCAGCAGCTCAGGCTGGCTCCATTAGCTCTGAGGCAATCAGTGACAGAGCACTCTCCCTGAAAAACAGAAGACTTCTATCAAAACACAATCGTAATATTCAGCAATTAGAGCCCATTTCACCTATTCCATCGCCAGTGGGGTCAGGAGGATTGGTTGGGTGTTGAAGCACATCCACCCCTTTGGGTGATGCTGAAGGCCTGCGTGGGACTTTTGACTGCACTTCTCCCCTCTGCCCAGCTCACACAGGAACAAAGTCACTCAGCTGCCAAGAGCAAGAGCATCTCTCCTGGTTAGGCCTGGGTTAAAAAAATAGATGTCAAAAAACAAGCCCTCATTTCATCATTTTTTTAGATGATGTAAGGAAAAAAAAACAACAATGTAAATGGAAAAACATCAGAATCAAAGTGATTTTGATCTTGTCAAAAATTCTTTTTTTGAGAGCAAACCCAATTGCTTCACCTCACCTGGAGCTAGTCCCCTTTCAAGAACCTTAGAGGAAACTCTTTCATCTCCATTCCCTGTGAATGAGATGTTTTGGACTCGGCACCAATCACCCCAGCTGTGGTGGAGGCTGGCAGCCCAGCAGCACACAGCCTCTGCACCTCTCCAGCTCCTTCCAGCCGGTGACCTCAGGAGGTTTTAGCATTAATTACAGTCCAAAAGATCACCCTGAAGCACAGCAGTATTAATAACTCTGTTTTATCGACGGTAAACAGAGACACATGGGGTGAAGCATCGTGCCCCGGCGAGGCTCAGTGACACGAACAGTTTGGAAACTCAGGAGATGATGGTTTCCAATCTTGTTCTCAAACCACTTGACCACCCAGCCTCTGCAGCAAAACACTTTTATGGCCAGTTGATCACACTGTGCACAGTGCTAGGGTTTAGTTTTTTTCCTTTCATTCCCGGAAACAGACAATTAAGAGAAGGGAGTGCAAAGACCTGTGTCCCTGTGCCTCTGTGCAAACCCAGCATTCCCAGCTTGCTGGAAACCTCCAGCAGATGCAGGCAAGGAGCAGTCTGGGACCCAGTGGGACATCAAGGAGGTGGCCGGTGGGAGGAGAGACCACCACTGCATGGGAGAGGTGGGGATGTGGCTTTAAGATGAAGGATGATAGGTTTGGATTAGGTATTAGGAAGAAATTCATTACAATAAGGGTGATGAGGTTTCCAAAAGAAATTGTGGACTCCACATGCCTGGAAGTGTTCAAGACCGGGTTGGACAGGGCTTGGAGCAACCTGGGTAGTGGAAGGTGTCCCTGCCCATGGTGGAGGGCTGGAATGAGGCGAGCATTAAGGTTCCTTCTAACCCAAACCATTCCAGGATTCTGCATCTGCATGACAAACCAGGAGAAAACCAAAAAGACCATGCTGAGGGAGGGAGCTAAGCTGAGGACATGGTGGGATTTTGCAGCACTCCATGGAGACCCTCCTGCCCCACTTAAATCTGTTACAGCACTGTGGGCCAAGGACCAAGCCAGGCATCATCCCCACTGACGAGGATGGAGCTGCAGTCCTGATCATCTGTAAATAAATGAGGCCAAAGAGTGGTTCTGAGTGCTTTGCCTAAGGCAGAGATCTCTGTGGTGAAGTCAAAGCCAGAAACTAAAAGGTCTCAGACCTACAGTCATTGCACAAAACCACGTCAGACAACCTGGAATGCCATATGGTAGCTACGATCTGGCAGGGGCTCCTTTATAACCTGGAGGTGTTTTGTTTAGTGATAAACTTTCCTCACGACATTTCCTCATCTTCTCCCTGTGCTTTCCAAAGGAGCTCCGGGCTCCCTGCTACTGTCTCTCAGCTGATCCTCTTTTTCACCTGTCCCTTCAGTGAGATCCTCCACGAAGACCTGTATTTCTAGAAATACTGGAATATATTTTACCTGAAGAGGTTCCAAAGAGGTCCAAACACAAATGCTCTTGGCAGGGATCCAGCTCTCCATGCCTGGAAATGCTGCCACCTCTGCAGCAAATCACAGCATACAAAGTCCTATAAAGTAACACTGGTTAAATGTTTACTACTGAATTCAAACCTTCTGGGACCTGAAGGGACTTTCAAGAAGAGATAGAAACCAGGAAACGGTTGGCCTCAGGAAATGTCAAATACCTTCTGTGTAGATTCCCCACCCAATGGTGGCTGAAGGCTGGGTTTTATCATTAGGCTCAAGGTGATTCTTGAGGAGGAAAAGGAAGCAAGAGGGGGATGATAAAGCTTCGGTTCCTGGAACCCAAAGACTGTTGAGAATGTCTATTGCATTTCAAGAGATTTGAAAACCAGAAAAGTATGTGTCTATCCTTTCTCAATGAAGAGAAAATAACCCAAAATACAAATTTATACAAAACTCTTTGAGAAAGAAAGCTCAAAACATGTTACTTATTTATAGACAGCATGTTTTTTAACTCCCTCTCACGATGTTCATGACGTTTGAGTGCCTTACTCATGATCCTTATTTGCGGGAAGCGAGATAAGGACTTCTGAGTCTGACCTTCCTTAGCTCTGCTGCTGCTTTCTTTATATCCTACAGAGATACCACAGGCATTTCTGGTCTGCTCTTCCTGAGGCCTTTGGGCTGGTGCAGCTGCTCCGTGAGATGCTGTACCACAGACGGGCTGCAGAGAAAGGCTCTGATAAGGAGCTCAATTAGCACTCCCACAGATGCCAAACCCCCACGCTAATTAAGCGTGTGCCTACTGGGAGCTAGATGCATCCAGCAGCAGTGGCTGTGTGGCCAACCCTGGCTCTGAGAGGAGCCCCCTGGCCCGTGTGAACGAAGGACGAGGGCAGAGATGCTGCTCCAGAGCCCAGTGTCACGCAAAAACACAGCCTCAAGCTTTCCAAAGTGGTGCAACCACAGGATGCTCCTGCCAGTAGGGCTTGGCTTGAGCTTGGCTGATCTGCCTGGGCTTGGTGCCTTGTTCCTGCAGCCACGAGACTCTTGCTGTTAACTCCAGCAGCTCGGCAAGGGCAACCCTGGCTGGAGTCCCACACACAGCGCAATGGATTCTCCTTCTCCCGGCAGCGTGGCTACCACCACGCGTCACACTGAGCCCGAAAACACAAACCCTGACTTGGCTGAGGTGTTACACGCACGTCCTGCCATCACTCCCCGCTGGGTCACAGCTTGTCCGTGCCTCCTGCACGGCCCAGGCTCGCGGGGCTCGCACGCACCCAGCCCCACGCTGCCAAGGCTGCTCCAGCGTGCTGACACACACACATCACACCCTGCCTCGCCAGCCCTTCTCGCTTCCTGTTCCAGCTGAAAAACAATGCCGAGCCCTCCCTTTAAAAGCCCTCAGTGGAGCAGCTCTTGGCATTCCGCGCCTCCCTGCTGCCCGGTGATCTCAGCACGGAGACCGGGCACGAGGGATGGGGCCGGGCTCGGGCTGTGCCAGGACTTGGGCATGTGCGGAGCAGAGCTGCCAGGAAGGGTGCCCCAAAGGGGCGTGGGTGTGAACACCCATCAGAGCCAGCACCGTGCACGGCCTTGTGCCCATGGGACCCATACAAACTGTTCTCTCCCATTCTTCCAGTCTGGGAGTGCCAGACACCCCTCAGCTCCCAGACACCAAGGTGAGGGGCTCGCTGCAGGGACACCGGGAGGTTTGAGTGGGGAGTGTGTTTCCTTGTCCTGATACCCACAGGTGAGCAGCACCAGACCTTCATTCCAGCATCTCCTGGAGCTAAAAGCACCCATAAATTACACACACAGTTTCCCTAAAAGACTCTTCTTGAGCAGTGTGGGAGCCCAGGGGTGCTGCGGGGTGGAGCAGAGCTGTGGGTGTTCCATGCCTAGCCACATGCCGTGGGCTGTGCATGGTCCAGGAGCCACCCACCCACTCCTGTCCCACCACCATGGGCTTGTACATCCCCTGCAGAGCCTCCCAGCCACTTCCATTGCAGAACATGGAGCAGGAGTGGGGCTTGCCTGCCAGCAGCTGCCTGGGCAGGCATGGAAAGGGGTGTGTGTGTTCAGTGCAAGCATTCTCAATTCAGAAACCATTACAATTTAAAAAGAAATGAAATCAAATAAAAAGCAGCCAGTCCACACGAGCCACAGGAATGCAGCCGAGCTTATTGACGACTCTGTGATTGGCGATAATTAAGAGAGGTAAATGGGAGCGACCCCCCCAGTCTCTGCAGCAAATGCTGAGCAGACAATTAGCAGGGGGTGGTTTTGGGAAGGAGAGGATTTCTTGGTCTATTTGTTGGGCCCTGGCTTTGGGCTCGCTCGTGCCATGCCCATGTCCATGGTGCCAGGGGAGGGCTGGTGTCCTGGCAGGGGACTGACCACGCTGCATCCCTGCCAAAGGTCCTGCTGGAGGCTTGGGATTTGAGCAAATCTTTGCAGGGCAGTGGTCACCCTTGTGCCATCTCCCTGGGGCTGGCACTGCCACAAGTGTCTTCTGTTCTTCATTGTCTTTGGTTCTGGCTCTGCTTTTCCATGGTAAGGAAACAGTGGACAGTGCGACCTTGAAAAAAAAACTCCATCTTTTAGAAAGCTCTCCTCACTGTTCTACCATCCAAGAAAAGCACCTTTTATAACTGAGCTTCTTTTAACCATCTGTGACAACTGACCTGCTCCTATCAGTGTGATGGAGGAGCAGGTTAGCAGCAACTGGTGCCACGCTGGGGTACTGAAGCCTTGCCACTACACCAATACATGGGGCTGTCAGTAAACTGTTCTCACAGTTCACACTTCTTTTTTTCCCAGGACAGCAAATGCTGTGAGACTAATCGTTATCCTTCAACAGATGCCTCCCAACAAAACCAGACTGCAGTTGTCAGGTGTACCTGGCAGGACACGCCTCAGGTGTCTGACGCCTTTTGGAAGTGGATAAAACAGTGCCCATCAAATACTGGAGGAAGGCACAGGCTGCTCTGCACAGTAAGAAGCTGTTTGGTCAGGGAGACGTTGGGAAAAGGGCAAAGGAGGCTTGATTTCTGAGACAGTGAGGGCAGGTGGAGCTGCTGTGGGGCTGGGGACAGGCTTGCACAGCCATGGGTCCATCTGTGCTTTGTGTCAACCCTGGGAATGTCACCCAGGGTTATCCACGCTGCAAGGTTACCTGAACTGCAGCTGATGCCATGGCCATGCTCAAAAAGAGTGATTGGAGAGCATGGCCCTTCTCACCATGGGAAGAGGGCTGGGCCACTTACTGCAGTGAATTACAGGGGTGCAGTGTGTGACACTGCAGTGAATTACAGGGGTGCAGTGTGGGACACTGCAGTGAATTACAGGGGTGCAGTGTGGGACACTTACTGCAGTGAATTACAGGGTGCAGTGTGGGACACTGCAGTGAATTACAGGGGTGCAGTGTATGACACTGACTGCAGTGAATTACAGGGGTCAGTGTGTGACACTGCAGTGAATTACAGGGGTGCAGTGTGTGACACTGCAGTGAATTACAGGGTGCAGTGTGGGACACTGACTGCAGTGAATTACAGGGGTGAAGCTGTCACTTTGGTGTCACAGCATCCCACACCATGCAGCCCCAGGATCTCCTGGGCTTGCCTTCTTAGCTCTGAGGCCACAGAGAGCCAAAACCTGGAGTGGGCAGGATTGAGTGCTGGTCCCCTCAACCCCTCAGCAGCATCTGCCCTGCACCTGAGCCAAGCTATGACGCAGATTCACTCAGCTCTCCCTCCTTTGAGCACTTTATCAACCTCTTTTGTTTCAGATCCCTGTTGAACAAGATCCAAACAAAGGGTGAAGGGGAAAGAAAGAAATGAATTAATTAAAAATCCAGAGCATTTCTTGCTACTGCCTGGATCTATTGTCTCCCTGACAAAGAAATGCCTGGCTGGACATTCACCTTCCCAGCCTCAACTGCAGCATATCAATTTCCCAAGATTTCCTTCGAAACCCTGTCAATAACCCACCAGAGTAGTGATTCCCATTACTGCCACGGCTGTGAAAGAAGGCCTTGATACACAGGCCACCTTCTGTTCCCAAGAATCTTGCTCCTGAATGATACCTGTGTTGGACAGCCAAGATTCCACTGGAGCCCCTCTGCCAGCCGGACACCTTGTGAGCAGCAGTGCCAAGACTGCCTCAGGTGAAAACGTGTTTCACTGCAAATGAGGGGAAAATGCCAGCCAGGCCATGGCTTCATCCAGAAGGTGCAGGAAGGTCACTGCCACCCTCCTGGCTGCTGCATCTTCATCACCACCCCAGGGCTGAGAGCTCCAGCAGTGCCACTGTCCCCCATTGCCTTTTTCTCTGCCTCGATTCCCTCCTTTGTGCCCTCGATCCTTGCCAGCTGTTGCAAGAAGAAGATAATGACTCCCTCATCCCTCCCTCTTGGAGCACACCCTTTCAGGAGCAGCTTTACCCCACTGAAGAAGGAAGAGCAGAGCAATCTTCGCTGGAGAGAACCTTGGAGCTTCTGACGGAGATGGGATGTGGATGAGAGAGAGCATCTTGGCGTGGCAGCAGGACAACACACCCAAAACAGCCACCCTGACACGAGATAACATTAACACAGCTGATGTTGCAACTCTGGGGCTTTAGCTCCCAGGCACTCTCCAAGGAGCAAAGAGGATTTAATTAGCTTGGAGATGCCCCAGCAGAACTCTAGTGTCCCCCACAGGGATGGTTCCCAGCTGTGAAGGCAGAATGATGGAAGAAAAAGCAGGATCACCACAGAATTACCAGCTTTGGAGAGGATGGATGGAGGGTGTTTGAGGTCCATATTTCTTGGCAGTCCTTGTGTCCTTGCTTTCGTCCTGCTGGCTGGGAGGATGAAGACTTGCAGATGTGCTTCTAAAGGCAACACAGCAAGAACTGGCCCAGCTATTCACAATCTTCCCTGTCTCAGGGCTTGAGGCAAGGTGTTCCCACCAGTGCCTGGAAAGGCCACAGAAGGTCCCATGTTACCCAGAATGTGAATTGTAACATCCTTTGGTGGAGTGAAGAACCAGAAGGAGGTGATAATAAGCCACTGCAGGCTGGTGCTTTTGTCTCTAGTGAAGCAACAGCAGCTCATTACAGTCTGTGAAGTGCCAGAGTCCCTGTTCTGCTGGGATGCCCAACAGAGCCCTTGGACAGAGGTCAGAGGAGTTGCCTCTGACTCTCTGTGTGCTGGAACAACTCCCACTCTGCCACAGCTTGGGTTGATGCCCAAGGCTGCCAACTGAGGGGGCTGGTCCTGCTCAGGCTGCAGAGCATCAGCGAGAGCTGGTGACTGATTGAGCTGTCCTGGGCGTACCAAAGGAGGGCTTTCCTCAGGCTCTGAATCCCACATGTCCCTGAGGCCCTGCCACAGCCTTTGCAAGGGCACTGCAATGCCCATCTATCCCTCCAGCTCCCCAGGGCAGGGAATCCCCTGGCAGCACCTGCATCCTCTCTCCTCTTGCGCAATACCTGCTGCTGTCCCCATCAGCTTGGGATGCCCCAACCCTGCTCCCTCAGCCACAGATACCCCACAGCCCCCAGGCCCAGCTCTGCTGAGGCTGAGACTTTGAGGGTAAGTTTTGCTTTTAGGGGAGGTTTTGCTTGTCTTTGCACTGATCTGTGGGTGGGTGGAGTTCAGCCTCATCTCACAGCATTAGTCCTTTGTGCCAGGTGGGTTACCCCAAGAGTGGCACATCCCTTTAGTACCTTCCTTGGGCCACTCTTGGGACAGCTGCCATCCTCCCCCATGGAGAAACAGCAGTGCTCGGGGTGGCTGTAGCTGCAGGGGATGAGCAGGAGAGAGCGAATAAATATGTAGGAGAGAGAGAACAAATACTCTTCCTCCAGATGTGGCAAGGAGAAAGGAGAGACAAGCAAAGCCCTGGACCCCCGCAGGGAGCTCCACAATGGGAATGTTCACAGCTAACCATCCCTGCTGCTCAACCTACCAACACTCTGCAGAGCTTGGCCATCAGCAGCTCTGGGGACATGGGCGAGAGGAAGGTTGTGACCCAAATTGGCAAATTGGGAAATCTTTGCCCCTCCCAACCTCACAGTCCCTCTAAACAAGAACCAGACACCCCACAGCCTGCTACCCCTGGAGATCCCCTTGGTAGGGCTTGTTCTCATTCTCCTGGGGGCTTGGCTTCCATCTGGGCTGCTGGTTGAAATCCAGCCTGGGCTGGTAGTGACTTCAAAAGGCAGTGTCATCTGAGGAGCAGTGGGTGGTCCATGGCAAGCCAGTCGATGGCTGACTGTTCTTATAAAAGCCACCACAGAAGGGCCTCCTGCTCTCAGAAGAAAGGCAAGGGCTGAGCTGGGAGGGAGCAGAGCTTGTCCTCGGCCCGAGGGACAGCCACCTTAGTGAGCTGGCACAGGTGGGTGGCTGTGCATCCCTGCGAGCAGAGCTCTTGATCTGTCTCCACTGGGTTTGTGCCCAACTCCACTGGCCAGGCCTGGCTTCACCTTCCACAGGCAACAGTGCAAAACAAAGCCCAGCAACAATGCACACAGGAACAGCTGGGAGATGGGGAGCAGGCATCCCTGGCAGGATCCCAATAAGAAACTCCAGCTGGGCTCTGGGAGCTCCAGGACAGCCAACGGGGCTCTGCAATGTCCTCAGTGCTGGCATGGGGATGGTGGCAGGCAGGGATGCCAGCTGGGTCTGCAGTGCCCACTGTCCCCGTGCCCTGAGGCCCCCAAATCCAGGGGCACAGGGGAAGGGACTGGCAGTAGGCAGGAGATTCTCGCAGCTNTGAAACAAATAATAAAAACAAAATCCCAGTAAGCACGTTAGAATTCGTTTGAAGTGCAGAGGAGCTTTCAGGCAGGGTTATGCACATCTCCCAGCCCGGCGTGATTTACACATTCCTTGCAAGCAAAGGAATCTTCCCTGATTTGAAGTAAAACAGATGTTTTGGGGTTTTCTTTTCCCCCTCCCCATCCTCTTGTAATCATTTCTTTATTGAAATGATGGCTATACAGCCAACCAGCCCAGAGCCAGAGCCCTGCTACCCCAGAAGCCAGGACTGGAGACACGCTGTCCTGCGCCATGGGAGAGCCCCTTGTCATTGCAGTGACTGTGCTTGGGAGCTTCCAGAGGTGTGGAGCCAGCCCTGCTCTCCTGAAAATGCTGCTCCAGAGGCATCGCTCCCTGCAGGCTTCTTCCCTTGTTTTTCACTCTGCAGGCAAGGATTACAACTCCCCACAGCTTTTCTTCCTCTGCAGCTACAGCTGATCCTCCATCCCTGCTCCACCAGCACAGGTCCAGGAGACCTTCTAACTTCTACCACCAGTGCAGGAGATGTGTTTGATGGTGGGATTTGCCCTTTTTCCCACACCTTAGTGTCACACCTCGCCCCAGCTGTGCTCTGTCCCAGCAGTGTGGATTGGGAAGGGCAGCATGGTCCATGCCCAGGGACTGGCAGCAGCAGCGTTGCTCACACACCCCGAGTGAAAAAACCCAGCACAAGGAATGGTGTTGGGCAGGCTGGGGCTGGGATATCTCTTAATTTGAGCACTATGTGATCTCAGTCAAGTTACTTTGCATCTATTTTTGTCCCATCTTTTCCACCCAGGAAAATCATTTGGGGAAGGAACATCCATTTCCCAGAGGGATGCGGAGCACCAAGTGCAGTGGGGCTTCTGAGTGCTGGTTGATGCTGCAAACTTCCAGCACAGCCATGCCCTTGAGTTTACACTCAGAACAATAAGTCATGGCCAGTAGCAAATCAATCCAGCTGCCCCATCTTTCTTTTCTTTCTCTTTTTTTTTTTTTTTTTCCTTTTCAATCCTGTTGTTCTTTCTCAGTACTTCGTTGGTGGCAGGGTGGGAAGGTTTTTTGTAACACATTCACGTACCAGTGGGACTCACTCCCATTCCCGTCTGGTACAAGAGATTGCACAAGAGAGAGAAACAAACGGGGATGAGGAAATGCATGTTTATGAGAGGCAGCGCTGTCATCGTGAGCAAGGGACCCCCCGCAGGAGAGCCGGCCTGGGAGCCAGTGGATTTCCATTCTCTCCTAACGCTCCATTCATGCCTGGTTTCATACCTCCCTGGAGGCCCCGAGGCTGGCCGGGGTCCCACGGCCCCGCGCGGGACCCGCGCCCCCCGTGCGCCGCCTTCCGCGACATTTGTTGTTGGGTGGAAGGAGGGAGACGTTGTTGTCTCATAAAAATAATGAGTTGAGAAAGAGCAGCAGCTTTTTTCATCGCATGCACTCCTTGTTTTCCTCCTGCAGCAGAGGAAGGTCTTCCACCCTTCCCACCTCTCCTTTGCCACGCTCCTTGTGCTCCCCTGCTGCCCATCCTGGCAGGGCTCCTCACTGACACCCACCAGGGAGTCTCTTGTGGGCCCTCCTGCTCATGCCGTGGTTGCTGCCATGAGCTTTCTCCTGACCTGATCAGGAACCTTCCATATAATCCAAACCACATTGCTGCCTGATCCCATACAGTCACCGGTAAATAACCTTGTCTGCAGCGGTCTGCAAGAGCCAGGGATCCTATATCACTGCTATTAATGATTTAGGGTTGTGCATCGTCTGCAGCTGACACAGAGAGGGTCTCATTCCTACTCCCCACCCAGCCACCTCCTCCAGGACAGTGCCTGCCCCCCCTCACTTCAGGTGGCTCTAAGTGAAAGCCACCTGGGTGACAATTGCTCCTGCCTGACGCTGGTGTGCACACAAGGAACGGGGATGGCTGACTTCTGCACTCCCCTGTGCACTGCAGAGCTCCCAGAGATGGGGCTGCAGCCCCCCACAAACAGGTGGGGTATTAATAAAACCAAAAGTAATCGCCCAGGCACACATACTACAACCCACTTGGGTCCCTCTCCCGTCTGCTCCTGCAAGCCCCCTGCCTCCCCCTGCTTTCTCCACACACCTCAATTTCATTATCTCTGATCTGGAGCTGCCTATTACATGCTTTTTGCCAACATAAATATTTAATCCCGGTGCATTGCACGGAAAGGCCCTTGTGGAGTTAATCCTTCAACTCATGTTTCCACTTGGAAAACAATTCAGCTTGTGGCAGAGCAGCAGGTATGAGGCAGGGACAGAGCCGAGAGCTGGAGGTGGCCTGGAAGAGCTTGGGAGCCGTGTGTGGGGTGATGCAGGTGGGCTTCAAGCTGTGGGGTGGGCTTCATCCCATGGGCTTCATGCTGTGGGGTGGGGTGGCTCTTCTGGAACTCTTCACTGGGGTGGCTCTGCTGGAGCAGCGATCAGAGGGTTTGGATAGGTGATGGAAAAGCCACAGGAGTCGCTGCAAGCTGCTGCCTGGGGAGCGAGGTACAGGGGCACTGCCAAGGGGGACTCTGGGGGCAGCACTTTGCTGAGCTTCAGCAGCGTTTGGGACATCTCCTTCTCTGCAATGCTCTTGGCTGCAACAGCGTGGAAAGCCCAGAGTTTATCGGGGTTTGCTTCACCTGCCAGTGTGGGACTAAGCAGCCACACGATCCCACCCTGCTCCTCCAAACACTTCCAATACACCTGCACACCCAGAGGCTGCTTACACCAGGACCTGCCATGATTTACCTGAGGGCTGTGCACTAAGGGTTATGGCATTATTGGTGTGTTTATGGGGCCATCAGGGAGCACTCAGGTACCTGCTGTGGTACAGGTACTCAGCAAAGCGAGATGCCTCAGCCCGAGGTCCAAAGCCATAAAGAGCATGGAGGGAAATGCGCCCTGGTCCTCATCCATCCCTCCCCCTGCCCTCAGGAGGGCAAGCACCCATGGGGATGCAACACCACAAAACATCCACCAACCTAACAGAGCCCCCAAACCTGGAGGGGAGGAGCACAAGAGGCCAAAACTGCCTTGCAGTGTAGGGCCAAGAGCACAACTTGTGGCAGCTGAAATGGCTTGAAATCCTTCCCCTTACATCAGCAGTGATGTGTCCAAACACTGAAGAAGTGTTTTGGCTTGGGTTGCTTTGTCTGAGAGGTTCCCCCAGCAGCCAGGGGTGGGTCTCCCAGAGACCAACCAGCCCTCCCCAGCATCGCCTGCCCCCTGTGAGAAACTGGGGTGTGCAAAGCCTCCTGTGTGCAGGACACATCCCCACAGCCCCCGTCCAGAAAGGCTGGGAGACTGCGATGTTGCAATGATACAAACCAGAGGGAAGGAAAACATGAAAGTATCCCCGCCCTGTGGCAGGGCCTTCTGCTCGGGGTTGTGCAATGAGATTAGGAGGGGAGGCCACTCCTGTAGCTGCAGGGCAGTGGGAGATGCTCGGAAGGAAGGAGCAAACAGGCTCACTCCGTACCCAGCTCAGGTTGCTGCTGCCATGGGCTGCCCTACAGTTTCCCTGGCAGAAATTGAGAGGAGAAAAGATGAAAAACAAGCAACAGACCCCGATCCAGGGGTATGACAGCCCAGAGCTGCAGTGAGGTGTGCCCAAGCCCAGCTCACTGTCCAGCTGTTTGAACAAGCATGTCCCAGTGACCCAGCCTTGAGCTCCCTTCACACACATCCTGCCAGGGCAGCATCTCCACACCCAACTCCATCAGCACATCCAGTGAAAACAGAACCCCACAGACCCCTCCATCCACCACCCCTCGAACAATCAGCATCCCTTAGACCCTACTTCTTTTTTGTTTTAGAAACTTTTACAACATGACATAAGCTTTGGCTCTGAGGGTTTTTAGTGAAAGCCAGGGTATTTTTTTTTCCCCTTCTCATAACAGAAACCATATTGCTGTATAATCAAATTTATCTCATTCCTGATGAGGGAAGAGAGTGTGTGCATGTGAGGTGACCAGGACCAATGAGGGCACCAATGAGTGTGGTGGGAGCAATTGCTCTGAAGGTAGCCAAGGAAATATCCTCGGGAGTGGCATCAGATGGGGGTGAGCAATGGAGCTCAGCACAGAGCATCACCCACAGCAAGTCTCACCTCACCACAGGGATGCCATCCCTGCAACCCAGCAGTTGCTCCTCAGCTTTCTCTCCCATTTTATTATGGATCCCCCCACTGTGTTGGAAACCCAGCAAAGGATGTGGCTCAGTTTTAACACATCCATTTTACAGGTGGGAAAACTCGGGAAGAGGCAGCTACTTTGAGGATACTTTTTTGATATCTGTTTTACTCTGTCACAAATTCTGCTGAAGCCAACAGGAGCTGTGGCTCTGATGGTGAAGCCTGGAAGATGATGTCCCCAAAATGGAGATGTCTCAATTTACTGGCTACTTTTGACAACACAGGCAAGGGGAAAACAACCCCAAACCCCAAGGAGTAAGTTAAAGGCTATTTGATATCTACAGCTGAGTTCAGCAACCACATGGGCAGGGCTCCATTGCCTGCACAGCTCCCCCGTGACAAACTCCTTGCAGAAACTCCCTGTTTCTCTGGGAAAAGTCATGGCCCTGAGGGGGAGAAGGGGTGGCAGAGCTGGAGAGGTCACTTTGTGATGATAAACTCCAGTTTGGCATGACCAGGAGGTGGGTGATTACTGATACAATGTTCTGCACAAGTCAGAGATTAAAAGAGATTTTTTTTTTTTTTTTAGTGCACATAAAAGGAAAATGAAAATAACAAAGTGTTCTCTGGGAGACAAGGCTGGGGAAGGACTCTCTGTGCTGTTGTTGTTACAAGAAAAGGATGGGTTGGGATGTGCTGCAGGTGTCCTTTGGAAAAATGAAACAAAAAAAGAAGTTTAACTAGTTTTATGGACTTGCAGCCATATGTGAGATAAGTGCACATTGCTGGGCTGAGCTGGGACAGAACTTGGGGGTCATGGCATGCAAACTTTGCTTTTGAGAGAGGACAAAAAGATGGGCAGGTGGGATTAGCTTGTGACTTATCCTTTTATTCAGAGAAGCATCACTGCCAAACATCTTCACCTTTGGGGACCTGGGGTCCCATCAGAGTCTGTCTGAGCTGACTGACCCCCTCAGGCTGTGAGGATGCCTCTGGGTTCAGAGAAGACCTGTGGGTTCAGTAGTGACTGAACAATGACTGAACACCTGGGCACCACAGGAGTTGGTCACATCCTTCCTCGGGCATGTCTATGGACAGAATTGTGCTGCTCTTGGCCACTCCTTAAAGCTTGAACAAGCCCACATCTTGAGTTGTCTGGAAATATCAGGTGGAGCTGCTGTGGGTGCAGGGCAGTTGTCCCACTTCCCACTCTTGGCTACCTGGGGCTCAGACCGCAGGAGGAAATTAGGAAGAGAACACAATTTTTTGCAGGGAGCATCTCTTAATCACCTGACCAAAGAAGCCATTCTCATGAGTGCTCTCCTGAGGAGGGGCTCATGTGAAGGGTGATCCCTCACCTCTGCTCAGCTCTAGCTCACTGAGGAGCTTCAGGCATGTCACACCTCTCCCTTCCAGTTTTCCTTGCTAGGACATGGCCAACAAGGATATTTTCCCTTCTTTTCACTCCCTTCTATCTCTATAAGATAAAAAAGCAGGGAATTCCTGTGTCCTGGAATGGGAGTGTGTTCAAAGTGTGATGTAAGAATCAAACCAACATGGCCCTCAGCTTTCCAGCCTTCAGGACGAGGGTGCTGTGTACCATGGAGACCTGAAGAACAAAACAAATGGCTCCAAGGCAGTAGCACGATGCAGGTTTGGCTGGCTTAGAGCAAATCCAAGCCAGCAACGCCCGTGCTGATATTTATATCACAGCTCTTGTACTCCCTCTCCCATTAGTCCATGAGATAAGACTTGGACGTGTAGTGGCATTAGGTTTCTACACAGTCAGGGATAAGAACATGCTCCAAGTCTGTGACTGAAAGGGGTTGGTGATATGGGATTGCTGATGGGAAAAAGGTGGAATTGCAAAGGTCCATTTGTCTACCAACAGGCAAAGAGGCCAAAATCTTCCTCTCCACCCCATTACCATTCCCAGAAAGAATCCTATATTGGCACACTCCCCCAGCTGCAATCACCCCACACAATAACCCCTCCGTGCCTCCTCCTCCTTCCTCTTCATCACTCCACCACTGCCAGCCTTCCTCCAGCCACCTCCAGAGGGGCAATGTGAATGGGCCTGGACCCTGGCAGGTTTGGGATTTAGATGCTGGCAGTTTTTAGAGACAAAAACAAGAATGTGGTTTCAATATGATTGTCCTGAGGAAGGGGCAGGGAGGACACAGCCACAGGAGGCAACACAAGCTCTCCTGCTGCTCTCTGTGACATAAGGTATGAGCAGAAGCAGAGAATCTGGGGAGGAAAACCTGCTCTTTCAGCAAAAAGGTGGGAGATACCATAAACTTGGCAGATACTAAAGAAGAAGCTTCTCCTGAGGTCAGGGAAAGGCATATCACTTCAGATCTGTCTCAGGTGGTCGAGTACTGGTGGTGGAGACAGGTCAGAAGGAAGATTCAGGTACAAACACAAGTTTTAGACATGTGTTGGCAAATAGTGTAGGAACACTGTGAGAGCACCTGGTGGCCCTGGTCTGAGTCACCCAGGCCAGGCTGGACACAAAGACAGCACAAGAGAGATTAAGACCTGAGTTTTTAAAGGGGGCAGGTGAACAAGTGATGATATAAGCAAGACAAAATGATCATCTTAAATCACAGCAGATGAAATGGTGAAGTGGGGGAGAGCCCCCAGATGTGACTGGCCATGAAAAAAGCACTAATGTCTTCTCCGTGGTTTTTAGATGTGTATCCTCCTGATGCTGGAAACTCAGCAGGATACCAGCCTACCTCCATAAATGGGACTTCATGAAAGTCAGTGCATAGAGAGAGATTTTACCCTTCTGCAGAGCCCCTGAGCTCCCTGTGCAGACCATCTGCCATGGGACCAATCCCCCTGCAAGCCACTGATCCACACACCACCCAGGTGAGCCCAAAGGGCTCCATGCTGGACTCACTTCAGCAAAAACAACCACGCACCTGAGCCAGCCTTTGGGCTCTGCCACAACCCCAAAGTGCTGAGAAAGGACGAGCCTTCATCCTAGCACAGGCCTAGGATTTAGCAAACACTTGTTCAGCTCCTGACTTGCTTTGTTTGAGCTTCTGCAAGCCAGGAATGCCTGGGCTGAAGCCACAGCCGTGCACCACTCGGCTTTGGGAAGCTGGAGAGCACGTGGAATGGGAGAGGTGGATTGAGTGAAGCAGCACAGCTCCCGTGCACACAGGGGACCTGGCCAAGGGCTCTAACAGATGTGTTTTAACCCATGCCACTGAGCTGTTTGGGATCTGTCTCCGATTGCTCCAGCGCTCGTTCACGTGTCTTCCTGACCGAAGACCAACAATAACAATTAGCATCATATAAGGAGCAGGGAACTGCTGCCAGCATTAACACACTCTTGAGCACCAAGGGTTTTCTGTTCCACTTTTTATCCCAGCTATGCACACGGCAGAGGTCACTCTGCATTAATCAGCCTTGCTCCTGGCCTGCTCCTTCAGCACATTCAGCCTGTGGGATTGCAGCCACTGCCTCTCCATGCTCTGATGGGTTCTCCCTGCTTCGCACCTTTGCCTCTTTCCTTAAGCTCACCAGAAAAGGGATGTTCCATGTTATCCCAAGCTGAGCCTGGCCACGGTGTCGCTGGCCTGCAGACCCTACAGAGGATGACACTGGCTGCGCAGGGCCTGGTGGGCCCTGGCTGCAGATGGGCACCTCGTGTTTTCATTCTGAGCTCTGACTGAATCCCCTTCCATCCAACAGCAGTCCTGAATCTTCACTCCCCAGGAAGAGGTTTCTACCTTTCCAACACCCCTGAAATGTGCTCTCTCAGAGCCTTTGGGCTGGTTCATGATCACCCTGGGGAAACCCCATCTGAGCCAGCAAAGGCGATGTAAAGTCAAGGCTTCTTCACAGCATATGAACACACTCCAAGGAAAGGCTCTGGAAGGAATCCTGATGACTTCCATATTATTTCCAGTAAATTTTGAGCTGATTCTTGGCACAAACACTGGAAATGAATCGGCTAGGTCAGGAATGTAAATAAAGTGAAACACTGGGATTTAATCTAATCTATAATTATAGTATCTGTGGCGCAGGGAAGAGGTTGGTGTGTTTGCACTGCAGCTCCATTGAGGAGCTGGAGGGGGTTTTTATTTCCCTTTACAGAATTTGGGCTGAGAAATACTTGGTGTCTCCCCAAGTATCTGAAACGAACGTGCTGGGCTGGCAAAGCTACCCTCTGGTAGCCAAGCAGGTACAGTTCAGCCACGAGGCATCCCCAGGCACCCCCTGAGCAATGGGGTGAGAGCTGAGATGGATGAGCTGAAGGCTCAGGGAGGCTTCCCAGGGTGTCCAGGGAAAGCTCCTGCCTCCTCAATGAAGAGATTGGATGGGTTTTGCAGCCCTCAGTCCTCCAAGCTGAGTTGGATCTCTGAGACAAGCCAGAGCCCTTTCTCCTCACTGGTGTTTGGTGCTTGGTGCATCACAAGCTGCCTGTCACAGCATGGTGCTCCCAAGGCTCCCAAACCATCCCTCTGAGTGGCACTGGATGCTGTCCAGGCTGGCTGGTCCATGCAAGGCGAGCACTTCACAGACACATCGACATCTCTGCCTCTGCCCTCCTCACCTCATCCTCCTCCAGAGCCACCTGGGAGGAAGCTTGACAGACTGCTCTGATCTAGCTGACCTTGGGGGAGAGCAATCCCTTCTCCGCTTCACAAGAATATAAGATTTTTGCTTTTTAAGAACTGAAACCAAACTCAACAGTCTTCAAGGACCATCCTCAGTATCCCTGTGCAGGTCCATCCCACAAATGCAGCATGGATCCCCATGGATGGGCACCCACGTGTGACAGACTGGCAGGAGTGCCCAGACGTGCACGCGAGCCTTTGGAGCACGTGTCTTTGTTGACAAGATCTACTTTCCCTGGAAAACCCTCTGTGCAGGGACTGGCATCTCAACCCCAACGTGTTAGGGGAAGGGGAAGAAAAGGCCTGACAGGCAACATATTTTTGTCAGACTGAAACTGCAAAGCACAAAGAAATTAGTTCTCCTTTTGTTCATTTATGTTTTGGAATTACAGAAGTCTCAAAAGCAGAGGAATCAATCAGACTTTGTTTATTTGTTTGCTTGTAGAACATTCTTTGGGTTTGTTTTCATATTCCAGCCCAGCTTTGATCTCGGGCTGGTAGTACTCCAAATGAATGGTCCTCAGCAGAGTGTAATTGCTGTAGGTACTACAGAAGAAAAGGGACAGGATGTTCGACATATTTACAGGGCAGAAGAGACTTCCACGGTCTCACAGTCCCCTTGCTAGGGTTATGTGATACCCTCAGACTACTGCAGAAGCAAACCATTTGTTTTTGAAGAGCTCTGATGCTGCAGACTGTGTTCTCACCTCCCAGCCTAGAAAACAGCACAGGGCCCAGCGAGTGGCTATAATCAGGATTATACCCACCCCAGAGCTATTATAGATAGCTATTTTTCCACAGAAACAAATGAAACAAGCAGAAGAAATTCAATTTAAGAAATGACCCCGTGCCCGTGTTTGTGTTGTTGTTCTGTCTGTGCGGGCGCAGAGCAGCGTTAGCCTCACATTTCACTGCTCTGGCTTTCTTCACGCTGTGTTGCAACCATGTGGACATCTGAGCAGAGGAATATTTAACAGGGGTGCCTGTGTATCTGAGAATGCTCAGTGAACAGGCTGGGTAGGGCCCAGGTTGGAGCAAGAGGGTGTGCTGGGCAGACAGCACCCACGGCAGCTCCTGCCAATGTGGAGCAGGGGTTATCAGTCTGTGCCACGTGCTGGGGCAGGCAGCAGCAGCCAGCGATGAGGGGGTGCTGTGGTGTGCCCACATGCTGGTTTTTTTTGTTTTTGGATGCCCCAGAGGTGCCCACACCAACATGTGTCCGTCCATGTGCACCGTGCCCGGAGCGCAGAGCCAAGCCCTGCCGAGCACTAGCTGTGGGACAGAGCCAGCAGTGTGTGTCACCCCAGGGCCTGTCCCCACACAGGACAAGCTCCACAGCTCCCTGGTGCCAGGGGACTGCTGCCTGCTGCCTGCTGGCTGCCTGCAGCCACAGCTCCCCACAAAAGCTGCTATCCCTTGCCCAGGGGCACCCACAGAGCAGGAGCCCTCCCCAGGGCTCGGGGCCAGCTCTGCTGACCACCTCCATGGCAATGTGCCTTGGGACTGGGAAGGACAAGCCTGGCTGTGACCACAGGCATGACAAAACCCTGGACAAAGCCCTCTGCCTCCCACCCAAGGCTCTCCCAGCCCTTTGCAGACACTAGGAATTAGAGCACAGAGCCCCTAAAGCAACGGGTGAGTGCAATTACCCCTGCCTGGCAGATGGGGAAGACGACTTGGCAGCCCAGGCTGCCCAAGAGCCAGACCTGCTGGCTCCCAGCTCCGTATGTTCACCACAGCAGCAGCCTCCATCAAACCCAGTGGCTCTTCCCTCTCCCAGTGCCCCTGGCAGCTGGGAGCTGAGAGCTCACATCGGGCCAGTTTTATGGGCGTTGGGTTATTAGAGAGCTCTGTGGTTGCTCCAGCCTCTCCCTGGCACCTTTTCAGAGCAGCCCAGTTCCCAGAGATATTAATAATTATATTTATGCATTATAGATATTTAACAAGAAAATGTCGGATATTATTAAATGGCAAGAGGTATCACTTGGAGCCCGCTCCTGGAGACAGCTCTGCTCCAGGGATGTGTAATAAAGGCTTTGGAGGCTGTCAGCATACTTAACTGGGGGGCGGTGGAGGGAAAGTATTAATCAAGGTCTTAAAAAGTTCTCACTGACAGTCTATTTGCCAGCTCTTGCTTTAAATGCTTTTGTGGTCCCATAAAAAGTTTCATTACTCACTACAAAATGTGTTTTAATTATTGCAGTCGCTCTGACATTAAGCCCTGGGTGTTTCTCTCTTGCTTACTCTGTCTCTCCTCTGTCTCCTTCCCTCTTTGCTCTATTTTTCCTCTCTTACTGATCTGACTCCTGATATCCCTCTCAAGACAGAGGATGCCCTGGCTAACAAATGATACTAAAGGAGATGTTAAATTTCAGATGTTGGCATTATCCCTTTGCTCTGGAAACCACAAGATTCAAACAGAAAATTCAACCCCCAAAAAGTATCTCAGAAGAGTGAAGTGTCCACAATATCAGGGTGGTGGACAGAAGGAGCTGGTGTTTGATCTGCTGTATGTCCTACTAAGAGAAACAGCAATTTATAGAAACACCCATCACACTTTGACATCTATTTCATCCCACCAGGCACTTGGAAACTTACTCCAAACTGACCACATCAGCTCAGTTCACCTGTAAGAGACAACCCTCTCCTCAGACATGGACCTGGAAACCCAGAATACTGAAAACAGGTGTTATCCTGGACTCTCCCACGGACTCCCAGTGCCTCCAGCACTGTACTGGCAGGCACTGGTTTCCCATTTCCCCAGCCAAGTGTAACACCCACAGCAACAGGAGGAGTCTGACCATTTGCCCTGTGTCTGGTGTGGCACAGTGCTGAGACCAAAAAGGTCAAGAACAACTCAACAACAGCACTGGAGATCCCTCCTTGCCCCCAGCAGCTCCCCACACGTCTCTCCTTACTTGTACAGACCATCTGGTTCCAGGCACTTGAAAATGACTGAATAGAGGCTGGTTTCAGGGACATCTCCGTGGCTCCGGCCCGCTGCCACACAGGAGGTTGCGAGGCCAGAGAGCAAATCATCCGCAAAGCTCAAGGATTCTCCTGCAGAGCAAAGAGAGGAGCGAGACCAGAACATCAATGCCGGTGTAGAATTACTGCTGACCGCTTAAAAATCACTGCAGAAACGTCTCTGCACAGGACATGCAACCAACAAACTTGAGCTGGCTGTGGAATACCTCGAGTCTGTGTGGAGAATGTCACCTGTGGACATGGCAAGGAGGAAACACACCTGGGCCATCAGCTGTAGCAGGGACCCTTTGCAGGAACAGGGACCAGGGCTCAGTCAGTGCTTGGCCAGGTGCAATCACAGCACAGAGGGGACGTGTGGCCTCACTGAAGACACTGCAGGCAGGACCACCATCCAGAGATGGGCTCCAGAACATGTGTAAGCCTGGCCAAACAGGGATCTCCTGCCCTTGCTGCATGTCCAGCTCTTGAACAGGGCATAGCCTTTTCCAAAAATCACGTGCCCCAGCAAAATGTGTTTCTGCTATGTTGTACTAACAGCCAAAAGGACATTTTTAGTGCTCGGGTGGAATTGCTCTCAATGTGATGGATTTATGTTTTTTTTTTAAATTCAATGACAGTCAGTAGCTTTGCATTCCCTTTCATCTGCACTCTGCCAGCTCCTGGAGCTCTGACTGGAGCTCCTTCAGTTGTGCTGAAGAACACTTGGTCCTTTATAAGCATTCGAAGAAAAAACCCACTAATTAAAAATACTGAAAAACCTTTTCTTTTTGGTCTTCTGGTTTATAAAGCCTATTAAACACTTAGATCATGACCCAGCTGAAACTGAAAACGCTCCATTTATTAAGGTTTTTGGGCATGACTATCCACTGCTGTGCAACCTGTCTCCTCGCAGTGGGAGCCTGTCTATTGGTTAGAGCTCATTGCATTTAATTCCCATTTCACACTGGTGTAACTGAAAGCCCAGAAAAGCCAAGGTACCATGGAGGAAAATAAGACAGAGCAGCTGCCCAGGCTGTGCCCTATCCCCAGAGATGGGAACTGGAGCAAGGGCTGCTGTAGATGATAGAATTATGCTGGTGTAAGCCAACCTGGGCCCAGATTGCTGTGCTGGGTACCTCGTGCTTGTGGAAACGTCAAGACATGGCAGCAGAGGGAGGAGGAGAATTCCTTTCTCAGCATTTTATTTTTCTAAAGGCAAAAGGACTGAGGAGTACTGAAATGAAGCACCAGTCCAGGTTCTTGGTACAGACCCTAAAGAACAAGCCAGTGGTACAACCAGCCCACAACATCCCACTGTGAAGCGGGATTATCCAGATAGAAATAAAAAATCCCCTCATCCCCAGCCCCCTAAACTGCATTTGAGTCTTGTCTCAAAATACACAACTCAGTAACAAATGTCCCCCTTGGCTAGAGAAAAGAGCAGCAATAAATTCTTTTCCTCCCTGAAGGAATCCAGGCCTTAATTACTCATTTTAATGCTCCCAGCACGACTTGTTCTTTCCAAACTTTTTCAGGCAGCTCTGTCACCGGTCTCTGTAGCTCAGCCCAGCTCCTGGCCCCAGGTCTGTCCCAAATCCCAAGACAACTCAACAGGCAGGTTGGGTTGGCAGCAGGAAAATCCCTGCCTGGAAGTCACGAGCGCTGCCCAGCCTTGAGCAAGTCCCTCGGCTCTGGGTTTATGGTTTAAGCAAACAAACAAACCCCTATTGCTCACTTCCAAATTTCATTTCCATCCTTTTTCCTACGATGTCAGGCTGGACCAGGGAACTCCCTGTCACCAGGAGTCACTGAGAACAGACTCTGCCGTGACTTACAAACCTGATGAATCACCAACAAAGAAGCAGGACCAGAATGTGTTGTTGAAGTAGAGCAAGGGGCTTTAAGGCTCTTCCAGCCTCAAGCAACTTCCCCTCTGACCAGAAAGAAGCTCCATAGGGGCACAGATCCATCCCATGGATGAATGCTGTGGGATCTCAAACCTTCTGCTAAGCAGTTGATGAGGGCTAGGAAAGAAAACAGCTGGGCAGAGATTGCAGTGAGAGATGGGCAAGGCTGAGGGGAGATTGGGACTGGGCAGTCCCTGGGAAGGAGCATTAGCCAGGACATCTGTGCCAGGGAGCACAGGAGATGGGATGGGCTGAGACAGGGAGAGGGTGAACCCAGACTTGCAGGAGACTGGAAATGAGAAGGAAAATGTCATGTGCAACCACTGAATTAAGGAATGTATTAAGGCCAAGTTGGATGGGGCTTGGAGCAACCTGGTCTAGTGGAAGGGCAAGGCAGGCCCACGGCAGGGCAGTTGGAATGAGATGATCTTGCAGGTCCTTTCCAACACAGACCATGCTACGATTAAAATTGCACAGGTAACTCTCCCTAAGACACCCACCAGCTTCTGAAAGCTCATCTTCCATGGTCTTTCTGGGTAGTTTTGAGGGAATAGGCTGGCAGGGAGCACAGCCCTGACATGCAGCAGCAGCTGCCTCCCACAATGGTCTGGATCAGACCTGCCCTGGCAGTCAGCATTTCTGTCCCCCCTGCACAGGAGTAAATGAAGCTTTCAGGGTCTGCCAACAGTTTCTCCACTTGGATTGAGCCAAAACCCTTGCAATAAAATCCACAAAGCAAGAGGGTGCTTTTTGCTCGACCCTGAACCTCTGGTGAACTCTCCCCTCTCGTTGGGTCTGCAAAGCAAAGAGGTTATTATGAAAACAGCAAAGTAGATGCTAACAAAGATGCTAGAATGTCAGCCTTGAAGCTGGGAGTTTTTCTGTACCTGTACAAGGAGCAGTGAGATCACTGCTGGTGCCAGACTGCACGGACCATGGAGCAAAGTCAGGGAAGGGACACCCTGGGGACAAGCCAGCTACCCAGAGCTGTCCATCTGCAGCCAGCACAGGGAGCTGCTATTCTGTGCTCCCCCCTGGGCAAAGCAGAGCACACAGAGACTGCATTTGTTCATCTCACACAAGAGAAGGCAGAGACTGCCCAGTCCTCAGTGCTCTCTGAGCAGCTGGAATGAAATTTCCTGAGCCTTCTCCAGGCACAGAAAACAAGGTATTCCCTAGATTTAGACTGGGACCTCGTCAGTGGAACAGAGCTAAGACAACAACTGCTTTTGCTGGAATGGTGAGGGAATTATCATAGAGAATGGTTTGGATTGGAAGGGACACGAAAGGTCATCTCCTTTCAACACCCTCCTGCCCCTCCAACCACAGGCAGGGACCTTCCACTAGACCAGGTTTCTCCACGCCCTGTCCAGCCTGGCTTTGGACACTTGGACACTTCATTGACCAGTTATGTTCCCCTGCCAAGAAAAAGTGACCGTGGGATCAGGTAGCAGCAGGAGAACACTGACCCAAGGGCACAAGGCCCCGTGAGAGCTCAATGCACAGCATTCCTCAGCCGTGCCCAGAACCGAGGCACAGGAAAAGCAGGAGAGAAGATTTCACAGGGAAAGAACAAAAAAAGCCCAAATTTACCACTAAGAACAGGAAAAAAAGGCCAAATAGAGACACACGACTGTGAGCTCATCAACAAGGCAGGCACTCAGACAGAAAAGGAATAGTTAGGATAATGGGCAGTAATGGCAAGAGGAAGTAAATTGGACATGGATAAATGGTTGGTCTACTCCTGCAAAGGGCAAATAACCCAACCATCTTTTAAGAAGGAGTTTGATCACTTTATAAAAGGGATTACACGGATAAGTAGCTCGTGATGGAAGGCAAAGGGGCTTCTTTTTCCCGTCTGGACTTGTGTTCTCACACACCCCGCCAGCAAATATAAAGAAGGATTTCAGCCTCTCAAAGCAGCCCTGAAGCACAAACCTTCTAGATTGCCTGAGTATCTTTGCTCGTGTTATTAAATTTCAGAAAGAATCCAAAGGTTCTCTGCAGAGTAAATGATAGCTAAGTAGATCATCTCTGTGGAGTAGGAGATATTTTATTGACCAGACAGACATCTGTGTCCTTCATTAATAGTAATAAATAATTGATGTCACACTAAATAAAGCAATAAGCTGTTACAGATATCAAGGACAAATAACTGGCTCCTCTGAGGATGCCTCACCTGTGTTCTCTTCTCAGTAGTAAAATACCCAGAGCAGAGCTCAATATCACAATGGAAAATGTTGTGCACAGAGCAAAAAAAATGTCACTTGCTGCTCCCTGATTACAGGTTATGGGGCAATTGTGCTCAGCGATGGGATGCTGACACTCCTAAGCGCAAGGAGTTAATATCCCTGCAAGACTCTCTTCCCCCTCATTTCCCTGCCCTCTCAGGGCTGAACTGCCCCAGCCATCCACTTCCCCAGGCAGCTTCTGAAAATCCATCTCTGCTCTACTAATGACTGCCAGGAAGAGGCAGCTCCCTCCAGGTGGCATTTCCCTTCTCTCCCCAGTGCAAGTCCTTGCTACTGCCCCGTCCTCATCCATAGGCATGGCTGTGGAGTTTGGCAGATCTCCTCTCTTTGGTTTTCAAAGCATCTTCTACACTGGCTCTGGTGGTGTGGCTCTCCTTAAAACAGAGGAAAATGACAGCACACTTGTTGCATGCAGAGGGGTCAGCCCCATTCTGGGAAGGTTTGCAAGCTTCTCCTGGCCACAGCAGGCATAGCCAGGGGTCAACCCACCGGTGACAGTCTGGGATAACCACCCAGGAACTCAACTCCATCTCTGGAGGAGAAGGAGGAGGAGGACATCCCCAGCTCAGCTGCCTGTCTGCAAGGCTGCGCTGGCAATGAGCTCTCCAGTGAGCACATTTCTCATGGCAGGAGGCTCAGACGGGCAGAGCAGGGGCTGAGGAATGAAAATGGCTGGGAGCAGGCTCACACACAGCATCCAGCAGCCTCAGTCTGCCTCAGTCCTTCCACTGCGTTCTGCCAGCGCCCAGCAGTTGCGGACAGCAGGCTGGATGAATCACCTATCAACCATCCCAGCGAGGACAGCGCGAGCTGCGGCGCTGAGTTCAACCAGACTAAACAAGAGAGCGAGGCCAGGAGCCTCCAGGAGGCTCGAGGAGCAAAAGGAAGCGCTGGGACCCTCGCAGGCGTTCCCACACCTTCAGCCCACGTCCCCGTGCCAAGAGCAGCACGGAGAAAACCCAGGCGCTGAGAACCAATTTCCACCTAAGTGGAAATTGAGACAAGAGGAGACCTCCCTACTGCTGTTCACCTTCAAGATTCCTAGAAAGAGCACAAGGGGGAAAGTAGGAAGGCACCAATGTCTCGACAGCTTCTTTACTGGGTTGGATGAAACCAACCCTGCAACGTTACTAGGCGCTTTCGCCTGATTGTGGTTTTCTCTCCTTGTCTTTCTCCCCTTTGCTTTTTTTCAACCTGTTTTCAATTTACTCTTGTGGCATCTCCGACTGTGACCTCATTCTGGTACTTAAGGGGAAAAAAAGAAAAAAAAAAGAGAGAGTGTCCTTTAAAAAAGAAATGAAAGAAATCATATTTTATTTAGTTTGGTTGGTTTTGAAGCTTTAGCAGAAGAAAGATTAACCTTTTCTGCCTAACTTAATGAAAACAAGGAGAAAGGCTGTATGGATAAATAAATATCTGTGTGGGTATGGAGCAGGCACGATCGTGTTACAGCCCCGGTGGAGCCGTAATGGGGAACAGGCGCGTTCCTGCGCAGCGGCTCCCAATTCCCGATCCATTTTCAAGGGAAGAAAAACAGAGTAGAATGTCAGAGGCCCAAGTGGGCATAAGTGAGGGAGCCCAGAGAAGGCAGATGGGGCCCAGCGAGGACCTCCATCCCCAGCAGTGACCTCCAGAGCAATGCCAGTGCAGCAGATGGAAAAAGAGACCTTACTCCACTTCCCCTTGCCAGGTTTTGGTTCCCAAAATGAGGAAACAAATGGCATGCTCGGTCCTCCAAGTCTGTCACCTTTTGGGGGTCCTTGCCTCACCCTCCTCTTCCCCTGGGGCTTTCCCTCCAAGGAGGAGAGGTTCAGAGCAGGGCTGTGAGCAGAAGGCTGGGACCGGGCTTTTGGATGAGCAGATCTGGAGCAGAAGTTTGCAGGGTGGTTCCTCCACCACGAGGTTGTACCTGGGTTTAATGTGCTTGGGATCTGGCACAAGGTGGGGGAAGGCAGTGAAAGGTGGTTGGTTTGTCTTGGAAATGATGGGCTGATTTAAATTAGTGTAACATAACTTCAGGCGACGGAGCTGTTCCGATTTACATCAGCAGATGGTCTGTCTCGCTGCCTAGATCATTAAAAGCAAACCATCCCTACTGATCCTGGTGGAATGATGTCAAAACCTCCTTCCCCACATGGCTTGCCAGATTATAAAAGAAATAAAGAGGCCCAGTTATTACTAAAAATTTTCTGCCCACATTCTGGGAGCATCCATGCATGCCAGCCTCTCATGTTAGAAGGGAGCCCAAATCCCATGCCCCCAAACCTTGTGGCCTCAGAAATAATTTCTTTGTCATGGCTGTTCTCAAAGACACATCTATCAGGAATCCCTCTGGCTGGGCACAGGTTGTCTAGGCTGAGGAAGAAAAGCCAGTGATTATGATGCAACTTTGGGCACAGCTTGAGCTTCACTTCCCAGCTTGCACAAAGGCACAAATTGTTCAGTTTCCTGAACAGCTCCACCTTTTCTAAGTTATGAATTTTGGGGGAATTGGCTTCCTATGTGTGTATGCTACCAGACATATAAATAATGACAAAGAGCTTTCCTCTGGACTTCCATCTCCTCTCAGCCTCCATCTCCTCTAGGTTTCCATCACCAGGTCCTCCGCTGATGGAAGACAGCATTTGTAGATGGCTACATTTAAGGAGCAAGGCTTTAGCTGAGCTAAGAGCAAAAGTTGCATTCCAGTGTCACAGAAGTCCCTTTTAAATGCCTTCCTGGTGCTCTTCAGGGCTGGAACTTGCATGGAGTTACCACATGGAACTGAAGGATGAGCTGTTCTTATCAAAAGAGCCAATCAAACAGAAGGAAATGCTCTTAATTTGGATGAGCTGCAATGTTCTATGATGCACAAGGTTAATCATGAGTATATTCTTCTCTCAGGGTCATCAGTAGGACTCCCTGCTCCTTCATCTGAGCTCTCCACAGACTGCTTATTACAGGTCTTTCACAGTCAACATCTAAGACCTCAGAAAAAATGCTTCCACTCACGTAAAAACCCATCCCCAAAGCAGCGTGCTGCTGGAGGAGAGGGAGAATTAAAGCAATTCATTCTGTGCTGTGAGCCCTCCAGGATTTCTCAAGGTTCACTGGGCTGCTAAGGGTCAGCCCCAGGCAAACACGAGCTGACTCTGCTACGCTCAGAGACATCCAGGCATGAGCCAGCTCCAATCTCAAAGCCACGTATGCACATTAGCACGGTGGAGAGTCCAAGTGAATGTCTCTATTCCCTGGAGTTTGTCTCGGGCTCTGCAGCATGTTAAAATAGTTACTTGATTTCAAGGCAAGGTGGGAACCCATTTGCACTGGGAGCCGTGCAGGCACGAAGCAAAGCTTTGTCCTCAGATCCCTCTTGTCTGGCAGAAGATTTTGTCCATCACCACAGAATCCATCTCACTCTCATCACCACGGATCTCGTTCCCACCCTCATTCTTGCTTCCCTTTCATATTTAGCTTATTTTAAACTAGAGGTTTCTAACAATGGACCAGTGGTGCAGACCTCTTGGTGGTCCCCAGGGTGCACAGCTGGCAGGCTGTAGCAGATCCAGGGTCTGCACGGAGCCTTATGCTCACCAGGAATGCCACCAGCCCTGCTGCAGCCCCAGAACCACTCCTCTCCAGCACGAGCTGATGTGTCAGACACCGCAGAGATGGCAACAAAGCCTCAGTCAATCACAGCCTCCCTCTCCTCGAATGCACCAGCACACTCTTGTAGTTCCTGGGGGAGTGAGCTACTATCCAAAAATGACTCCCAAATTTTGCATGCAAACACTGCACCAGGGACCTGAGCTCCACCAGCCCAGAGGGCTGGGAGGTTCCATCTCCTGCTGGGATTAAGAGGGCCAGATTTGAAGGGGAGCAGCTTTCGCCATGAGCTACGTCTGAGGACAAATCCTGGGAAGCTTCCTAAAGAAAGGACACAAATATTGAAATACCAAACCAGCAGGAAGGGAAAGGAACAACAACTAGCATGAAAATCAGTGTGCAATTAATTGCCAAAAATGTAATTATTTTAGGTAATTTGTCAAATCAGATTAATGGTGAAAAACCACCAACTGGTCTGTGCTTCACATATTGGCACTTTCTGGGAAAGTGGAATTTTTGGGCTTCTATATTGCCACAGTTGCCTGACCCTGTTCCCAGTCCCTTCTTACACTTCACAGCCCAGTCTTGGAAAGTGCACCAAACCACTACCTGCAATGGCAGCAAATTTAAAGAAAATCTTTATACATTTACAATATTTAAGTATTTTTGGTCCCATTTATTCTAAACACTGGCTGTGTGCAGAGATGATGATGAATTACTGATAAGACTTTGGACCAGTACATTCCGAAGCACTCAGCAAACCCAACTGCAGCCAAACCTGCAGGCTGTTATCCAAAGACTTAAAAAATTGGTCCTGATGGAGGAACCTGCATGGAAGCAGACCTCTTATTTGGCCCTACTCTGCAGTTTGGGACATTTGAGAATGGGGGGATAGATCCTCAGCTCATAAAATCTCTTGTAGCTTCCTTGAAGTCAATGGAACAATAACAATTTACACTTGTTGAGTTTCTGCATCCTGGCTGTGAGCTCTTTGGAACAACGACACCATAATGACTATTACAGATATTCTTGATCACTTGTCTGAGGCTGACTGGAGAACAGCACTCTGTAAGAAAATAGAGGGTTGGTTTGCTATGATTTCCAAAGAATTATTGACCCGTATCTTGCAAACATTTACACATGTTTAGCTTTACTCATGTGAGTTGTTCCATTACACTTGTGTGCCAGACAAACTAATGTACATGCTTGCAGGACCGAGGTTAAAACTTGTGCAAACACAGCGAGTTCTAAATATTTTTGTAGACACGTTGTTACCTCAGACTTAGAGGAGGAAGCCTCTCATTTGGCTGTGCCTCTTCCCACAACTCTCCACTTATCCAAGCAGGCATCACAAGAGAAGCCAAAGGCGATACCAAGACAAAACTGAAAAAATAAGCAATTATCTGACCCAATTCAGAAGCTAGAAAAGACCCACTTGGTCTGGACTAATATATGCAAGGGTTGACATCAGTTCTCATCAGAACAAGGAATTACCTGGATTACTGGAGTACATTCACAACAGCTTTCTTAACACAGCTCATGAATCATTCCTTAATTGATTTTCCAATAATGAAGCTAACATTTTTCTTCACAATTTTGATCCATTAGGAGGCACAAGAAAAGAGGGAAGAGCTGGGAATCTCTTGTTTGTGAGGAGTCTGCCTCAGCACCCATCATCATCTCAGCAATCCCTCCATCTTTTCCACTAAGACTGCAAGGTCAGACAGGATCTCCCACCCCACAGCACACCGCTCACGAGGACAGAATATAATCTGTACTTTCTTAAACTGAGGTGATCTCAAGGACCAAACTCATGCTAATGAGGTGTCTGAGATGCAGAGACTCCATGTAAGTCATTAATACCTCTGAGAGTGTCATTTACAGCCCTCAGACAAGACATGAGCTCTGCTGTGGCACGCCTGTGTCTCAGTGGCTGCAGTGTAGGGACAGAGCACAGGCAAAGGAGAAGGGGTGCAGAGAAATGTGGCAAAATTGGTCAGAGGGAAATGTTCAGCTCTCAGCCTGGCTCTGAGAAGCAGCGACTTTCTCAGGGGCAGGGTGAGAAACCTTGAGGAAGTTTTGAAAACTGTCTGGGATGTTTTGAGAATACCTATCTCAATGGTATTTGTTACTTTTGTTATCCTAATGGATTTCTCTGTAATTAGCCAAATGTAACTGTTCTTGTCTCTCTCTGCGCCTGACCATGGTGGAAGAAGCATCCAGGTCAGAACAGCAGAATCTCTCTCTTCAGAGAGATCTCTTTGCCTTGCCTGCTCTGCTCGAAATTAAGAAGATATTTGCCTTCTGATGGAGTCATTCTTATGCTGCAAATGGCCAGAACCTGGCCTGAATTGCAACAGAGAAAGGAAATTACTTTTCCAAAGTAGCAGGGAAAAGGCAAATCTGAGGCTATAACCAGAGGCCCAACACAGCTCTCTCACCATTAAGAGCTGATTTTCATCCCTAAAGGACTATTAACCCTTTCTTACAAGTGTGCAAACTCCAGGCACTGAGGACACCTGCCACTGGCACTCAGCAGGATGTTGGCATGGCAATGCCTCTTGCTCCCAAATTTTAAGTCATGCTAGAAACCAGCAAATCAGTGCTGTCATCCACAGGAAAGGGGAGATATTAGCAGTCAGATCTGATGGACAGTGTGCCCTGGGAGCCCATCTCACCCAAGGCATTCTGTGGTGGGAACAGCCCTTTGACTCCTAGATGCCCTTGGCAAAGTGAGGTATCTGGGCACACTCCCCACCCCAGGATCCCTGGTCCCTCTGGGATGGCTCGTTGGAGACGTGTCATCACCAGCAACTGTGCAACATCTGACCACTCAGATGACAAAAGACAGATTCCCAGAATGAGCAGAGCAGGATTAAGCCAAGTGGTAAATGGATTCCAGGGCTGTTCCAGGATCTGTGCTGACGAGGGAAGCCAGGGCCAGGTACCCAACCCGGAGCTCATACAGTGAGGTTATCACTTCCCTCTTTTCTTCAAATCCCTAAATAGAACCCAAACATCACTTGGGCCATGTTAGAGAGATAAGATGAGTCTCTCCCATCCCTTGCAAAGCCTGAAATAGAAGCTCTGCTACTCCATATCCAAAGCATCAAGCGTAGGATGTTGACATTTAGCAGTAGGGAAAATTACCCAAACAATGAACCCTCACAGGTCTCTCTTCTCCCCTCCCTTTCCCCAGTCACTTGGAAAATGTTCATAAAGTGAATTGGAAAAAAAAAAAAAAACCTAACCCAAACCCCAACAACCCAAACACAACCTTCAGTGGAAATAACATGTAGAGGAGAGTGAGTCAGGCTCTGTTAACTATGCAAGGATCACTGGTCCTGCAGACAGCGATGATTCACCAAGGCAGCAAGAACTGCAAGGTAGAAGAGACCAAACAGAGGGTGCAGAACCAAAGTTGTATCAAAGAAGAGAAGGAAATAGAAATGAAATGGTTCCATGTTGCAAGACACCTTGCTCTTTATCAAACATCACTCAACTGCCCTAGGATGACTCACTTGATAATGGTGAGATTATTCCCTGTGTGTTTTGTCCAGACTTTCTTTATGAGAAGGAGGGCCAACACTCTGTAAGACTTCAATCCATCCCCATTTCCTGCTCCTGTCTCTCTTCTCCCCCTTTCTGAGATGCTCACTCACTGACAGCCTGGTCTCCCTGCTGCTTCTGCTTCCACTGCTCCTTTCCCATACCCATTCCCTTTAAATTCAGCAGCATTATGTGGCTCTGTTTTCCTATAAAAGATGCCTTCAAGGAGATGAGAAAAGCAGGGCCTGTTGAGGAGCACAGCATGCCATGGGGAGGCCCTCCTGGATGCCACTGGCACACAAAGCACATTGTCACAAGAGATGGAGAGGAGAATATGGGGCTCAGGTGCCTGGGGAGAATTACGGCTGCTCAAATGCTCTCCTGCTATTCCTCCATCCTCTTCAGCTTCCTCTCTCGCCCTCCTTTTATCTAATAACCATAAAAATTCAAACAGAAAATACTTGCCCTGAAAAAAAAAAAAAAAAAAAAAAAAAAAAAAAAAAAA
Source organism: Erpornis zantholeuca (assembly GCA_013400515.1). Taxonomy (NCBI): domain Eukaryota; kingdom Metazoa; phylum Chordata; class Aves; order Passeriformes; family Timaliidae; genus Erpornis; species Erpornis zantholeuca. The sequence goes on along the minus strand of VZTN01035313.1, from coordinate 61,421 downwards.
AAACCCNAAAAAAAAAAAAGAGAAAAAATAAAAAAGTCCTCCCTCTGCACTTCACAATGAGAGCTGTAAAACTTTTTCTGCTTGGAAAATTCTCCCGGTCAGTTTTTCCTACTGTTTAATCCCTGCTTTGAGTTACACAGAATGAGTAAACACATTTTATAAGGTTCTAATTCATACCGAACCCATACAGTTTATAGCTTAACATAGTAAAGTACACACACACACAGACACACATGCATTTTTTATATACACATACAGATATATATACACAGAACCACTGACACACATGGATAAACCAGCCTTGGTCCCACTCCTGGAGCCTCCCAGCAGCAGGTCTGACCTCTCCAGCATGTGCTGAGCCTTGAAAACAGCCTGGGGTGCTGAGTGTGAGTTAGGTGGTCTGGGGAGTACTTTCCACCCCAGATTCCTGCAACCTCCTTTGTAATACATGATTAGTCAGTCTTGTTAAGAGAACAGTGGGATGCACTGCTTTGTCCCTGGAGGACTGAGGAATGCCACCACACAGCATCCCAGGAACAATTTTTGCCTACTCTCTGCCCAGCAAGCACCTGGAGTGAAGGCCAGGGCAGGGAGCAGCCAAGGCTGGGCTGGAGGAGCTGCAGGGAGCTGGGATGCCATGTGGCCATGGCCAGGTGCCAGGCGGGGATCACAGAATCATGGAATCATGAGGACTGGAAAAGATTTCCAAGATCATTGAATCCAAGCTTTGACCAATCACCACCTTGTCACCTGGACCAGAGAACTGAGTGTCTCTGAGCAGGCACCGTCACATCCTTGGCTTTCCTTCTCTTCATTCCTTCTGCCCCTTGCTGCTGTTTCAATTTTTCAAGTGCAGCGATCATCTTGAAGACTCAGTCTCTTAATTCTGGGAGCTTTTTAGGTACACAGCTCCTCCATGGGTGTGGAAAAGCACTCCAGGTTATCAAGATGGGCCCATGGGCAGCATTCAAGGCCATCCTGGCCACTTTTGTGATAACTTGTCACTGGAAGGCACGGGCAAAAGCCAGGGCTCAAGGTAGCAGTTGTTGCCAGCCTGTTTCAACCCAAAATGTGAGGGGTGGGCTTCAGGGCCCATAATGTTATTTTCATTTTCCTCCTCCTCCCAAGAAAATAAACCGAGTGTTTATTTCCTGAATGCGCTGGTCTGAGAAAGGGCAAAACTTTCCTGCGGGAGCCAGGTGGCTGGAAAGGCAAGGCAGAGGCAAATATTTGCTGAATTTGTCAATGAGCTCTTATTCCATTTTTCTTATTAATATTTATTTAGACATAATATGAGAGAAACCTGCTCAGACCACAGCAATGTGGGTGATTCCACTGTTATTCTCCTCATGCCAGCTACTGGGAAGGAAGGAGGGAGGGAGGGAGGGAAGGGAAGGAAAAGCAGAAAAGTGAGAGAGTGTCAGGGAGTTTGCAGAAAGTCATGGGCTTTCATCTTAGCTTAGCAGGGGATGGGATGCCTACAGAAAGTCAGTGCATCCATGGACACGTGATGGGCCAAGAGGTTGGACAGCCCAGCCTTCCCTGCTGATATTCAAGGCACAGGTGTAGCTTTGAGAGAGAAATTTATGCCATTATAAACCTCCCCCCCCCCCCCATTTTTTTTTTTTCTTCTTTTAATGAGATGAAGAGAAGGAGAATGAACTGCAACCCCAGGTTTAGTAAATTGTGTGAGATGAGCCTGATGCATTTCTTCAGTGAGACAGCTCATTCCCTAGACAGGAGGAATGTGGTACAATCTAATTTATCTGGGTATCCAGAGGCACCGTGATGCGACACAGGTAATTATTAGGGAAGCTTGAAAAGAATGGGAATTAGCAGAATTATACAGCAGGTAAGGGACTGAGTTTGGACAGATGAAAACAGGCAATGCTGAGGAAAGAGTGATGGGAACTGAGTTATCACTACCAGAGCCCCTCAATGATCAGACCTGTAATCAATCTTATTTCTCTCTGGAAATGCAGCAGTGGTTTTAGCAGCAATGAAGTGGTGCATTATTAGGGCACCAGAGGATCAGCCAAAAGAAATTAAAATAACTTGAGGGCTATAGCAATGAAATGGAATGCATTTTATTATTTAAAAATGCAAATAAAGATGGAGATAAAATAGTTCTTTTGTTAGCAGGAACTTCTCCAGACAGAAACAAAGGAAGAGGAGGAGGAATACCTGGATGCACTGGCTGGTCTCAGCAAAACCACAGGGGAACTGGAGAAAAGGAAAGGAAGCTCTTGGATCTCTTTCAAAGGATCTTCCAGGTGAAATTAAGAAGAATAAAATCCTTTGACAGCAAAAGGCTGAATGTGGTGGCCCACTACCTGCCTCACCAGGAAATTACAGAGTCTCCAGTCCAGGCTCTTCAGAGTGGAGCTGAATGTGGGGACAGGGCTTGGGGCTGAATTTTGGAAAGCTCCAGGGACTCAACCATGAGCTGGTGTTTAAACCACCACCGCTCAGGAGCTGAAATCCCACCAGACTGTGGTGTCCAGGGGGAAAGCCCAGGGCACCACTGGGTGCCCAAAGTGGCTGGAGGAGGCAGCTGGGAGCGTGTCCCCTGTTGCCCTCCACTGGATAGCAGGAGAATGTCACTGCTGTGTCATGTCTGGGCACAGCACATCCCCAAAGCATCTCCTCTTTCAGCTGGGGTAATGGACTGTGCTCTGGGAACAGAGCAGCTGAACTCGAGCTCTGTTTTTGCTTTGGCTGTGTCTCATGTAGCAACAGCTGGGGGACATAGGTTTGCTCAAACCACAGCCAGACGATTGGAAATAAAAACGATATTCATATATTAATTAACATCTGGTTACTCGTCTAATTACACGATACAATGTGCATGAGCTTTTTGTTCCCTCCATATTTTATGCGTTGAATGAAAACTAAACAAGTGTTGCAAAAGCAACACTGCAGAAGCAAAAAACCAAACAGTATCCAAGTCTGTACTTATAACACTTACTGACCCATCAGTTTAATTAATATGCAAAGGAGGACATGACTAAACCATGACCACGAAGATTGTGGTGACACTGAACTGGAATTAACACCCAGCCTGCTTCAACCTGGCCATTTTCCATTCCCTTTGCATGTGTTCTTCACAAAATATAAATAAGAATTTGTTAAACTGAGCAGCTCAGGGCCTGATTTAGCAAATTATTACTTAACCATTTTCAAAAGCTACTTTCAATGAAGACAGGCCCTAAAAAAATGGCTGGAGAGCACCATCCCAAAGAAAAGGAGATGATGTCACCCTGCCCATGCAAACCACCCGACAGCGACTGGTGCTTTCTGCCATGCTTTGGGGATGGAAATAGAAGAGAAAGAGGGGAGGAAAGCCAGATTAACTAGCAAAAGTCATCACTCAGGTTGTCTGGTGGTAACACATCATCCTGTGCACGTGGCTGTCCCCGTGAGGCTGGCAGGGATAGGTGACAGGACAGCTGGTGGCTCTCAGGGAGGAGATGGGGACAGTGTGCACCTGCACGCAGATGTGGTGGGCAGGGAAGAGAAAAGCTGAACACAGATTAGGGCTGGGTGTTCTGAGACAGGGGCATTGAGAGAGAAGGCAGAGAGGAGAGCAGATCCCCTCTTCCTGCCCCATTACCTGGGGAAAATAAATGCCCAATGCCCCATTGAGAAACACCAACAGGTTCTGAACATGATTGGCCACTCTCTCAAAAAAGGCTGCAGGCTTCATTAAAAACACAACAACAGAACCTCAACCCTAGGCTCACAGACCCCTTTCTGAACCCAAGAGGAGGAATGGAGTGACAAGAATCTTGGGGCTTGCAGGGTTTTGGGAAGGAGCTTTCACAGAAGCTGGACCACTCAGCCCTCAGCAGTGTCCACCCTGCTTGAGTACCAGGCCAAAATCATGGCTCTGTTTGATGCTGATGCCATGGAGGGAACATAAAACCACTGTTCCCTTCTGGGCAGGCTAGTGCCCATGCTGGAAACCTCTCCCCAGCACAGAAGACACGTTTGGGTGCCTCTGGGGTGTGAGCAGACGTGTGGGGCGTGAGCTCTGATGGGTTAATGTCACCAGTCAGCACCCGGCGCCAACCTCAGTTTGTTAGAAGGACCAGGAGCAGAGAGAGTTCCTCTCCTCATTCCAGCCACCCATCCTGCCCCAATGGCAGCCAGGTGTGATCCAGCCCACCTGGCTCATCTCACTGCAGCACCAGGAAATCCCTGCTTTATGGTCAGCCTCCCACAGCCCCATACAGATGTTTCCATTCCTTACTGCACCTCTGCATGAGGTGCAATCCCTACTCAGCTGTCCTGGAAGGGGGTCCCCATGAGGACACCCCCTGAGCTGAGCTGGTACCATGGCCTCAGTCCACTGCTCGAGCACTTTCCCTATGCTCAGCTCCCACTACACTGCCAAACTGCAACTGTTTGGGTTGAAATTTTCCACACTGGGTATCTGCCCCTGGCCCAATTTTTTGGGAAAGTTTTAGATTAAAAAAAGTCCAGCCAATTCCATAAAGGCAGCTGGGAGAAAATATCCTTTTCTTCATGTTAAAATATAAAAAAAAGGTGAAAAACCAACTTACATCTTTTGTTATGAAACCACAGGGTTCAAAGCATGGACCTGGCATTTGTACCTGGATGTGGCCTTTCAGAGCCTGAAGGGGCTCCAAGAGAGCTGGAGAGCTGTGACAAGGGCCTGGAGTGACAGGACAAGGGAGAATGGCTTCAAACTGCCAGAGAGCAGGGTTAGAAGGGATATTGGGAAGATATTCCTCCCTGTGAGGGTGAGGCCCTGGCACAGGGTGCCCAGAGAAGCTGTGGCTGCCCCTGGATCCCTGGAAGTGTCCAAGGCCAGGTTGGCCATTGGGGCTTGGAGCAGCCTGGGACAGTGGGAGGTGTCCCTGCCCATGGCAGGGATGTAGAGGGCCATGAGGTGCCATCCCACAGGACCACGTGCCACCCACTTAATCTCAAGTACCCTGATCAAAATCAGAGCCAGCATAACCCAGCAGCACATCTGCAGATCCACGTGGGCATTGCTCCATGGGAGCTGGCACCCACAGACCCAGAGCCCACCACCCTGGCCCCTGGGCACCAACTGGGCTGCAAAGCCCAGGCAAAGAGCAGTGCTCAGGCCAACTCTTCTCTCCAGGGCTGTGCACTTCAACTCTTCCTTCCCTAAAGGGGAATCACAAGAGCTCTCTGTCCCAGAGATGGCTGCTCAGAAAAATAAAAAATCACAAGAGATGAAATACTGATGGAATAACACCTCAGAGCAAGAAATTCATCTCCTGGAGTATCCCGCTTCCCTCACTCAAATTCTTGATGCCATCTGGAACCAAGTGGGGCTTACACCTCACTCCCTAAATTGGGACACTTGGTAAGTAAGAGCTTGTTCTTTATTTGTGTCTGCTCTGTGGTCTTCAAGACAGCTTCAGTCTTCAGGGCTCCTACCCTCTGATCCTTCACCAGCATCAGGAAAGGTGCCAGGAGGAAGGAACAGAGAGAAACCCTGAGCAGACAACTGTCATGTGAAACTCTGGCATGAATGGCGCAACTGGTTGCATGTCAGGGGGCTTGGGAAGGGGTGGTGGGAGCTGGCAGGGTGGGCAATTGCTCAAAGGAAACCACAGAGGACTGACCAAGCACTTGGAAGATTCCACACATACCTCCCAGATACGCCGGCGGTTACAAAATCCCTGCCCGGATAGGGTGGCGGCATGCCCATGGGGAGAAAAAAAAGGAGAAAAGGAGAAAAAAAGGAAAAAACAAAACCCCAACCAACCATTCATGGGACAGACAGAGGGCTGCAAGTCCTCTGCTTTCATGAGACACCGCAGGCATCAAGACATTGCTGGCCTGGAATTTGGGCTATGCTTGCGGTCCGTGAGGCGACTCCAAAGCCTTCGGTCCCATTAAGCAACATTACATGATAATGCAGCAGCACTCTCAGGCTGAGGGAGAAGGAAAACAAAACAGATGACTCTGGATGGAAAGGCATTGCTGTAAACCTGGGAGGGAGAAGAACATTCCTTCGGATACTCTTTTTGGCTGGTTGTGTCCTTTCCTCCCAGCTCCCACCTCTCTCTCCCTTTCCCCCCTCCTCCTCTTGGAGAATTGGTGACAGCAAGGGTTTTTTTTTTACTAATATTTCCATATTAAATGGAAAAGAAGAGTGTGAAAGGCCATGCAGAGCAGTGGCAGCTAGACAGTGGAATCTGCAACTGAAGGGTGGAGTTGGAGCACTGGAGAGGTGCCGGTTATTTATAGGGTATGAGAGAACACAAAAAATGTCTGGCCCCTTTAAGGCCCCTTAATCCAAACAACCAATGGAAAGGAAAAAAAAAAAAAAGGGGAAAAAAAGAAGAGAAAAATAAAGAAAAAAATGGGAAGGAAAAAAGATGAGGATAAAAGCATCTCTGTACCAGACTGCAAAGTGTGAACGATGACCAGGGGATGGCCTGGCACGGTCCTGCCTCGTCCCTCCAGCCAGACCTGTGCCCATGGCAGGGCAGCATGCTGCTGGATCAGTGGGACCAGCATCAGGGCACAGAGCCCTGCAGTCCTGAGGCAGCCCTGAGACACAGCTGCCTCGAGGGTGGGACGTGGCTGCTGTTCCACCCATGAGACAGCAGAGCTGGACCGGACGCAGATGAATGGTGTGTTCAAGGGATATCAAAAGGGACAAGCTGAGGATGTTGGGAATACAGCCTGGAAATTCCCTTTCTTCAGTCTGCACTCACGGTGCAACCGGGATCTTTGCACACTGGTCCTAGAACACTATTCATGTCCTCACTCGTTTTGGGATCCATAAATGGGAGCATCACCTGTAAGGCCTCTAGGGATTTCAGTGTAGATGTGGATGCTCTGGGAAAGCTGCGGGCTGGACCCTCGTCATGGCTGGTCTAAGCAGGGTTATTTGCCTCCAGGCCAGGGAGACCATCACTTCCAGCTCTTTCCTAGCATTTCTCATAGATTGTAGACCAGCTAAGTAGTCTTTCCTCTACAAGACGTCTTTCCTGAAGAGGACTGAGAGGGACCTCGGTGCAAAGAGGTGCCACACAAACCACAGTAGTTTTGTGCTCTTAGTAAAACTCCTTTTTTGCTTCTTTCCAAAAGAAATACATGGGGTTATGCCTATTTTTTCTAAGCAGGCATAAGGGCATTGTGAAGAGGTCCCAGAGGACACTCAGCACTTGGGTGATTTAGTGTCCAACAAAGCGGGTAAGTCATCAGCTTCAATGAATATACACCTGGAACCAGGAGAACTGAAGACAGACAATTATGTGGATAGAAAGGGGTCAGGGAAGAGATTCAAAAGCTCGAGCAGATGACAGTGACACTAAATCCTCAGGTCTTTTCACAAGCCCTGCTCTTATTCCCTAGGATCCTGTTGAACCCATGAGCCTCCACTAATAGGTTTCATTCTCCTCTGCCAGTATCAAATAACAAATGTCAGATCTCATGTGGGAATCAGTAACAACATAAAAATGAGATTTATATGGAAAGATGAAGTTCAAAAGAATAGTTACAAATCCCAGAAAGGTTTTGTTTGTACCCAAGCACACACAAATAAAATCAAAGCCAAAACAGTGCTGTTCAGAATTGCGATCACCATCACCCATGACCTTTTCCCACCATCACTGTGATTTTGAATGCTGGACTTTGGCTGCAAATTAATTTGCTGAAACTGAGGAAAATGCTTCCCTGATGTGTAAATAAGAAAAGGCTGAACATGCATTAGGTAATTTCAAACTTCCTTTAACCACATGCTAATACTCCCTTTAGCTTCAGGAGCTCCAGAGCTCTAGATCTGCTTCCAACCTTCCAACCTTGTAAGAAGGATGACATAAAAGTCCTCAACTGCCAGCGGATGACGCTGGTTGAGCTTTCCTGGTGACCACAGAAATGCCTAGAGCATCGCAGATCTGGAACACATGGAGGCACGGAGAGGTGAAAAGACTTGGTCACGGAGGGGCCTGGACAAGAGGGGTCTGAAGACAGCTCCTCTGATGTCAGTGCCCCAGGGAGGCTGGACAGACATCAAGCAGAGTGGTGAGGAAGAGGAGAGCTGAGCCTCCTCCTGCTTGTCACAAGGCGAGTCCAGGAAACTCGGACCCCAGCTCTCCTCCTGCTCTGGACTTCAGCCACTGGCTCCTCCGCCTTGGAGAATCTGTCAGCACACCTCAACCCTCCAAAACTGGGGCTTGAGCCAAGGCCCTCAAAGGGGAGCAAAGGAAGGATGGGAGACAGAGTCCAAAAGTGTCTTTCCGCCCTAAAGGTGAGCCCTTTGGAAGAGGCTGCAGCCCCATGTGCTCTGCCTGGGGATGGCCTGCCAGTGGCTGTTTGATATGTGGAGTGAATGGAAAAGTTACCCCCACACAACGATGTTCCAGCACCTTTCAGCACCAACTTGTCTTTTCCTTTATCTTTTTTTTGGTTATTTTTTTTTTTTTTCAAACGCAGACTCTTGGGAAAGTAACTCAGCAGAGCAGAGACAGAATAGAATTGTCTTTTCTTTTTTGGCTTCCAACGCAAGAATGCAAAGCATTGTCTCTCTGGGAGGAGAATTAAGTATGGGCAAGTGTTTTGGCAAGAGAGCCACAAAGGAGAATGGAAGGCGAGGATGAGGTGGGGGAAGAGGAAGGGAGGGAGAGCTGGGGGTCAGATGGATGGTTTCGTCTTTTATAAATCTTGGATGGGGAAGAGGCACACAGATGGCTTTGTGTTTTAAATGATTCTAATAAATCAGCTCCATAATCAAAATGCCCTTGTCTCTCTTTTTTTTCCCCCTCTTCCATGGATCACAGCTGAGCAGTGAGGCTGGAGCGAGGGAATGGCAAGGACTGGAGGTGAAACCTGACTGTGGCAAGGGAGTGTGCAAACCCCTGTGCACGTGTGAGCCACCACAGCATTGGCCATGTCACCTCTGAGTGAACAAATGACAATAGCAGGGGAAGGAATGAAATGGGGGCTGTACAGCCAGCAAGGATGGGCATATCCTGGCAGGATCTTGGACATTTCTAAGGGGAAATTAGGAGAAAATTCCCATACATGTAGGAAGAAGGTCTGAGCGTAAGAGCGAGTCTGTAGCTATCTGCAAAGAGAGGAGCTGCCCTGATGGTGGGGGAAGGAGTGGGAAAAGGCAGGGTCTTGTCTCTCCCAGGCGGGAGCAGACGTGCCGGGGAGGAATGCTGCGTCTCCGTTCCAGCGCTCCGACTTGGCTGTGAGGAAGGTGCAGCCTCTCCTCCTCCAGCAAGAGCCACCGGGCCTGGTCCGTGGGGGGAGCAGGCGCTCCTGCAGTTCGGGTTTTCCACTTGGAGCTCCACGTGGCACGAAATCCCATCAGTTTCCTTGCCAGAGGGAGCCAGGTGGAGAGAACAATAAAAAGCAGAAGGCGCGGGGTGGGGCGGGATGGTCCAGAGCGGATGCAGAGGATGGAATTAATCAGCTGTCCGGGAGGAATATTAGAGCTCTTCGGCTTGTCGTCAACGCCTTCTCCTCCTTCCCAAAGACAGACACAATGAGAGACCAAGGAACATTTCCTATTGTTACAGGGGATTTGTCCACGAGGTCCAGCCCCATGTGGAAGTCATTACCGGCTGGGAGTGGTAGGTATCCACACAGAACATGCAGCGAGATGGGATGGGGGAGGGCAACCGGGAAAAAGTTGAGAGACCAGAGATGATGTGTCCCTGCCTAACTGATTTAAGCATCTCGAGGGAGGCGGTCACCACAGCAGCCTGGCTCCACATCCAGGGATCACTGTGGGCTGAGCTACAGAGTGTTTTGCTTTGTGTCACCCCCTGGGCTGAGCCAAAGTCCTGAGCGCTCCTGTGAGAAGCCATCAAGGGTAGCTCAGCACCAACGGGAATGGGTCATGAATTTGACTGCTCCTACCAAATGGAGAAAAGAGGGACAGTAACATCAAGGTTTTCTTCTGCCTCCCTGATCCTCCCTAGACAGAAAATCAGGTTTTCTGTACAGCAGCAGCTGTACAAAGCACGAGGTGAGGAGCTGACCACTGCCCACCTGCACGTCCTCCTGCTCCAGCAGAACTTGGCCTTCAGGATCACACATGGAAGAATGTAATTATCCGTGGGTGAGAGCCCAGGACACTGATCAGAGAGAGTCAACACCTCTGTGCTCCCTGGGGAAGGCAGATCCTTTTAGACATATTACATCTAAGCTCAGTTTTTTCACATTAAATCATACTTAAGAAAGCAGCATCTCCAGGAACGGTGATGTCAACAACCCCAGATGTTGACATCAGCTGGAGGAAAGGGGCACCTCAGAAATCCATGGGAAATTCGCATCCCAAGTAATCTGCTGCCATGTCTCAGTCTCCCTGCTCCTGACCTGTTGGGTACTGAACAGGACTGAGCTGAACAGAGGTTGCTGCAGATAAAACAGTCCTGTGTAAAACAAAGCTGATCTCCCCAAGTTCTCTCATGACTTCCCCAGCCACAAAGGAGCAGATAGAAACAAAATCAGTCATGTCAATTGGGGTAAAAAATGATTGTATGAAGCCTGGTTGGGCCATTTGGTCTGACAGGAACCATGTGATGCATGGGAAAGAGAAATGAGAAAGAAAGAGGGGCAGGCACACAGTCCAGGGCTCTATGAGAACACAGTCTGTGGGACAAGCAGTGTCTGCTGGGATTTGCAGAAGGTTCCAGACACAACTGCCACACTTAGAGACGGGTACATGGACCCACCTCAAACCACACCTCCCCAGAGCATGGGGGAGGCAGGAGAACACAGCTGTGGGGAGATGGCAGGAACAAGGCCACCTCGACATGCTGCCGGACATCCTGGACAGCTGCCCCAGCAGCAGCCTCTTGTGCAGCACACAGATTTCTCCAACCTTCTGCCCTCCTGCTCCAGCCCAGCCCCCCACACCCCATTTCTTGCCTCCATCAAATTCCCTGCCCACAGGAGCCCTCACCAAGCCAAGCATGGTGACACGATGCTGTCCTGCTCCTCTGTTAAAAGTAAAACAAAATAAAAGAAGAATGCTTGTTCTACTTCCATGGAAATTATCAGCGGGAAGCTCGGGATGCTCAGCTCATTTATCTCCAGTGAATTTCACCTCAATTGAGCAGGATGTCCCTCCCCACAGGACAGCCTTCAGCTGGGCACTTTAACCAGCATGAACAGCGCAGCTTTTCCTTGTAAATGGTGCGAACATTCTCCTTAATTTATGTCCTACAAGAACTCATTTTTACCAACATTTATGCATCATAACACATTGCCCTCATCCTGCAAATTCTCAACACGGGCAGAGCTTTGTGTATGCCTGAGATCTTCCTGGTTCCAATGAGCTTTTCAGCAGCAGCTTGCTGAAGAGGCTGTGCTTATGTTTTATGGATCTGGAAAAATTATTACATAGCAATAGGGTTCAAACAGGAGTCCCCAGATCCATCAGATGTTTGACTTGCTGGGTACACGCAGTCTAAAATGGAAACGGGATGGGAAACATAATAAAATGTAATAAAAATGTCTATAAACATTTCAGGTTATTGAAAAGAATCTCTCTTTGTAAGTTTCCTAACTTTTGAAATCATGAACATGTATTCTCACAAAGCTAGACTGAGAAGTAGCTCATATTTAATTTAAATTTGCATTGTTCCAATTACACCTACAAAATACACACAACATTTACATGTATAAAATACATTATTACACTGTAAAACATATTTTTATAGAATTTAAATTAAATTTAAAATTGAAATCATACTGAAACTAAATGTATTTGTTTGCCATATGTATTTGGGGGAGATGCCATCCTCATCCTGTACTAGCAAAGAATATAAAAATAAAGCAAAATGTTGAACTCATGGAGCTCTCTTTTCTCTCTTTTTTTCTTTTCTTTTTTTTTTTTTTTTTTTTAACATCAGCTGAATTTTCAGACAATCCTTTTAACACCATATGCACGCTCTCCACTGAGGCACCGAAGATGACCTGAGCATGGTGCGGATCTGCTCTGTCCTGAGGGGGAAGCCCATCACCCCTCCATGAAAACAGCTGTGATGGCTCAGCTGGACCAAGCCACCCCCTGTGACAGCAAAGAGGCCACGGCCACCACGGGGAAGGGAGACACGGAGTCCCCATGCCACACCACAGTGACCTCCCAGGGCTCCTCCAGAGCAGCCTCCTCTCAGCACCAAGCACTCTTCTCCCACCTCCCTTCCCGTTCTCCCCCCACTCCCAGCTCTCCTTCCCCTTCCTTCTCTCTCTCTTTCACTCTCCCACCACAGCTGGTTAAAATTACGCTGGAATTTTGTTTTTCTGTCAAGTGAATTTGGACCTGGTAAATCCCTCCCAGCCATTCCAGTGGCCTCCCAGCAAACATCCAGGCTGGATGTAATGCACATGATTTGAGAAAGGTGCTGCTGGAGCTGTTTGCAAGCAGGGTCACAACACAGGGCTGGGTGCAGCCAAGAGGGGCTCCTGGGGCTCTCAGACACCTGGGGAGGGATGGCAGGGTGTCCACATGAGGGATGGGCAGGAGAAGGAGGAGAACTCTGAAGGCATTTCCTATCAGCTGGAGCAGCTCACCTTGCAAAGAGGATGCAAAACAACGAAAAAGATAACAGCAGTAGAACATAAAACCACCACAGGCTTGGAAAAACCCCAGCCCTTTTGTCTGGAGAGACCACGGGAGCAAACAGGAAAACCCTTGGGTGAGGGGAGCCAACAGGGAGCTCTGGCACAGGAGGAGAAGGACACGTCCTTGGCTAGCCCCAGGGAGGTGGTTACAGCTCATGACAACAAACCAAGGCTCCAGCATGTACCTGCACACCCCTGCTCGTGCCTGGCACAGCCTGGGGGCTCACATTTTACACCTGGAGGGCTGTTGGAGCCCAGGAAGGCTGGAGAACCTTTCCTGCTCCTCTGGGGACATTTATCCCTAGAACTCCACAAAACAGCTTAGCCATTGAACTAAGCCCATGAGAGAAACTTCTCTCACTTCCTGATGAACTGAAAGCACCAGAAAAATGAAGTTTTTGTTTAGTGTAGCACAGAGTGTGCAGTTGTAGTTTTAGATTTTGCTCTATATATTATATAGAGACAACATAGAAAACCCAAGGTGTGGACATCTCCTTGTTCTTCTTTCTTCTCCCTTCTTCTTCTCTGACCTAAGTTCCTGTGATTTATTAATTGGTAGAAAGAACTCAGTGTAGAAGAAGCATGTTAATAAAATTGATACTTATTAGTTTTAAAGATAAAATAGAATACGCAAAGGTTACTAATTGAGTAATAAAAGTGTATAAGATGCCTGCTCTAAACAACAAAAACCATTGTACTCCTAGAAACAGCAGCAGAAACTGTGCTTCTGAAACTTAAATAAATAAAAAATAAACAATCCTCGAAGCAGCGAAAAGAAGTCTCACTTCATTTTTCCCTGACGTGAAACACTGAAAAAAGAAAATCACCAGGCCAAGAACCCACAGAGCCAACAAAGCCCCTGCAGGGGGCCACCAGTTCTCAGTGGTGTTTGAGTGACCTCTGCCTCGAGCTGGCACAGCTCAGCTCAGGGCAGCTCTGAGTGCCTGGGCTGGTGGGTGCTGGGACCTGGGCAGGGACGTGGCCATGGGCAAGCCCAAGAGCCTCCCCTGCTCTGCAGCTCCGGTGGGGAACTCAAACCATCCCAAAACTGGTGTCCCACCTCCAGCGTCATCCCCAAAGAACTCCAGCATCTCCCAAGAGACCAGGCAGCAGTTATGAGCAGGACTAGCCAGGAATGTGAAGTCAAAACCAGCTGTACAGCAAAAAAGTCCTTCTATTAAAAGTAGCAGGTTTAGAAACAGACATACAGGTCAAAGACATTTTGGGCTGGGGGAAACAAAGTGAAGCAGTGCCTCTGGTAGCATTGAAAGCACCCCATTATGACATTTTTGGAATGGAACAACGCTATCCTAGCTTTCAAAATGACTTTTTAAAAGACAATCACCAATGGTTAAAAATACTAAGGTTTTAAAAGGTCAGGAAGAGAAAAAAACTTTTCACTTTCGCACAACAAAACCTCTAAATTAGCCCTCAGTGGGTTTTATGAGTGGGCAAGGATGGGAGGTAGGGGCTGTAAAGGGTGGATTTTATTTAATGGAATATTTCATGTTATTTTAGAAGGCAAGAAGGGGAGCTGTTCCTTTAGGTCATAATTAAATACATGCATGTTGTGCATATATACACATGTATATACCCACACACACCTCTTTCCAGACTCAACATCCAGGCCCTCTCCAGGTTTAATTAATACCTGCTTGTGCTGGGCATGTAGACACAATCCCTGTCCTGGACAGTTCCTGATCCCAAAAGAACAAACCAAAGGATGAATTAGTATCTAAGGGGCAAGGCAACAACTTAAACCCCCTCAAAAGGCTCAGCAAACCTGCAAGCAGAATCCAAGGAGCTCTGGGTATCACTCGGTGCATTATGCACTTGGCCAAGTGCGTGGAGGAAAAGCTATTTATAAGGTGATGACTGAACAGCTGAACATGGGCTGGGCTGGATGTGAGCATGGCAGAGAGGAGAGAGATGGGCTGTGCGTGTGTGCATGCCCACAGGCACGTCCATGCCCACCTCCTGCACGGGGCCAGCAACCACCTCTGAAATCACCCAGAGGAGGTGTAAAGAAAAGAAGGAAAATCAAAGGCTGAACTTGGTACCAGTCCATATTCCTCCTCCCCTCACCCCAAACACGGCAATAAAAACGGTAAATTAACTTTAAGGCATTTTTTTTTCCCTCTTAGTTTTCTCTAAGATGATATGAGAATGTTTTATATATAATCTAGATTTATGGCTTTTTTGTTTTTCATTTATATGCAGGGTTATGAAAGAAAAAGAAGTCATGTTTTGGTCATAAATAGAAAACACGCAAACAGAAAATCATTTAGATATTAATATTGCAAACCTGACGCCTGCATTTTTATGTGTATATAAATATATATTCACACACACAAAAAAAGATATAGAACCAAACCCCGTGCTTATACATCATGTTTATACATTGCATCTAAGTGTACTTATAGTGAATTCACTTACTGATTTTTTTTGGTGCTTGAAAACATGCCAGTAAAAAGCCAAAATGTCAGTAAACACAGTGGATGTCGTCACTGTTTTCCCTCTTCAGGTTGGTTTCCCTGGTGTACAAAGGTCAGCTCCAGCTCCAGCATAAATTATTGCTGCCTACTTGACTCATAATAACATATCCAAATAATAACCAACACATGCTGGATGCTTTATGGATGAATAATTCCTACCCCAAAGAACTGGCAATTTAAACAGTTTGGAAGTAGCAAAACTGGGAGAAAAGTCGCATTGCCCAGGTTGTGTGGCCAGGGGCAGAGCAAATCCTGTGCTCAAGGAAAGCCTCCAGGCCTGAACCATCTCTGCCAGCACCTCTGCCTTGCTCGACCCAAGGCAGGAGAAGCACCTGGGGCATGCTCACGGTGGGCAAACCTCTGCTAAAACCCAGGAAACCTTTGGGTGCTTCGCCCCGGAGCGGAGCTGTTGCGCTTTTGGGACACCCAGGCGGGCGCAGCGCGGGCGCCGATGGATGGGACACTGCCTTCCCTGCGCAGGACGGGGTCTGGCTGTCACCCAGCCCTGCCCTGCAGGACCTGCTCTGGCTGGACACGTGGCTGAGAGCCCTCCAGCCTCCACGATTCCCCGCACGTGACGAGCACGAGCACAGACCCAGGCTGTCCCTCCGAGCACATCCTCAGCCTCAGCTGCTGGCTCCGTCCCTGACATGTAAATAATGACATACCATTTCCACCGCTCTCCAGCCTATTACGCTGCTCTTTGGACCTTGCCTCCCATCCGAACAGAAAACCTGCGTCCCTGCGTGACCCTCCTGGCACAGCCAAAGCAAACCAACGTGCTATATTTGTTTTTCAAGCCCTGGCCAGGAACGATTCCCGTAAGGCTCAGCCTGGCTTAATGGAGCTGTGTCTGTGCTCTGCCTCTAAGCCTGCCCTTGGCCACGGGGCCGGAGCTGCTTTGGCGCTGGCTCGGGCAGGACGCAGAGGGGTTTGCTGAAGGTAACCAAGTGAGAAGCAGCAGCAGAAAGTGATGGTGGGGCAGCAGGGGAGGAAGAAAACAAGAGAGATAGGAAACAAGGAGGAGGGGCAGAGAGAGGGTGCTCCCAACCTTCCCAGTATATTGTGGCTGTTCACAACAAACTTGGCCGGGCAGCAGGTTTGCAGCAAGGAGCGCAGTGAGAGGACAGTGGGGCTGGATAAGCCACCACCAGAACCTCCTCACCACCTGTGTCACACCACCACACTCATCCCCTCCAGCCTTTGCTCGGCCACAGCAGCCAGGGTGTTTTTCTTGGAGGCAGATGCTGCTCCCCACTTGTTTCACTCACCCCAAAGAGTGATGTTCTGACACAAACACAATGACATAAATCTGGCTTTAAAATAGACATGTGAGATGCTGAGCTTTGTTCCATTGTAGTAAAGTCCTGTCCTCTGTGCCTCTCACCACCCCCAGGGGTATCTGCTTTATTGCAGAAGTATCTGCAGTACAAAGAGTCCTGGATATCACCAGAGCATCACATGCAGAGCGCCCACATACAGACAGTCCTGGTAGCAGGGCAGAGAGAGACTTATTTTTCCAGGAGATACTTTTTGCCAGCAGGATTTCCTTGCTGGGGGCACCCAGCAGAGGAAGAAGGAGGTTTGTCCAGCCAAGGATGTTTGCAGGCAGTCAAGTGCATGGCCACAGCACTGCACTCAGAAGTGGTAAAATGTTAATTAGGAAGATTCATAGCAAGTTCTGCTAATTTCATCAGTGAGGTGCAAGTGTCCCATACTCGGTGCCTGTGAGGACACCCAGATTGTCCATTCCCCCCCGGTGTGCCCAGACCCTGCACACCAAGCAGAGCAAAGGCTGAGGCTGTGGAGTCTCCCTCACTGGAGATATTCCAGAACCACTTGGACACAATCCTGTGCCATGTGATCTAGGAAGGCCCTGTGACAGCAGGGAGGTGGGACCAGATGATCCAATGTGGTCTCTTCCAACCTGACCCACTCTGTGATTCTGTGAAGGACTTACACCAGGCTCAGCACACCAAACCCAAGCAGTTCCACTGCTGCCAGACAGGAAGAGGTTTGGGGAGGATGAGAAAAGCATGACTACTGGACCCAGATCTCCTGCTTAGTGTTGAAATATGTCCAGAGCAAAGCAGGAGAAAGGAGAGACTGAATCTGAAAAGCTTGGCTTAAGAACCAGACCAGGAGCTGACTCAAAGTTTGGATGTATTCAACTAGGAAAAGATTCGGCTCCTGAGGAAGAGAACAGCCATGAAGTTCTGACCCAGAACTAAACTTCTACTGAGTTTGTACTGCTGGAATTTCAGGGTTTTTGTTGGGACCCATCCTATGAGGAAGCACCCATTGCTGCTGTCAGGTGAGACCTCCACACCCACACTGCAGCCCACCCAAACTGCACCCACTTCAACACACTTCATGCTCAGGACATGGGAGAGTAACCAAATGTCCTCACCCTGTGGCCAGCATTACCTTGCATTCTGTGAGCCCACCAAACCTCACCAAGGTTGGATATAACGAGGATGAGACACATCTTCCCCGAACATCCTCTAAACCAGCAAACTACTTACCTGGAAAGCCACCAAAGAAGCCCATCCAGGAGGCCTGGGTGTGCCTGCACATCCCAGGCTCCTGCAGTCAGGCAGGAGGGGAGAGGATCACTCCAAAGCCATCTCTCAACCACCAACCTGCTCCATCCCTGGGCAGCACAGGCAGGGGGAGAAGAGGCAGCTGAACATTTCATGGTAAATGTAAAACATTTCTACAAACCAGAACCTCCGCCCAAAGGGAATTGGATAACTCAGCTGTACAAAGGAGCCCCTCATCTCTGGGGATCCTGGGCACGTGGGATCACAAGTCACCATTTGTGCTGGGTGGAATTAAGGCCATTGAGTCAAATTCCCAGCCATTCCCACCCCACACGTGGGCTGTGGCTATGAGGGAGCCATGGTGACCACAGCAGCATTTTAGAAATGCCATCTCTGGCCTGCAGCTGCCCCTGGCCCCCCATCAGTGTGGGTATCTCCCACGGCCTCACTGTTCACACAGGATGCTGGTCTCCAGCTGGGATGTTCTGGCAGCTTTACCCAGAGTGGCACTCGGTGAACTCAGATGATGTCCCTGCCACTGCCACCTCCCTGGTGGGCGCACAGCTGTGGGAGGTGGGGTCTGCAGGGCACAGCCTGGGCACGGTGCCAGAGATGCCAGACTGGCTTGGAAAGCCTGGATGGGCAGGAACACAGGCAGAGCTGCAACTCCACCTCGGCCTTGCCTGCTCCTGCCTACCTGCCTCAGGAGGGAGGGAGGGAGGGAGGGAGGAAGCGATGCTGCCGTATGTCCCTTGGGATGCCAGGACAGGGAAAGGCAAGGCAGGGCAGGGCAAGGCATGGAGCACACGGTGAATGGCAGGGCTGGGGCTGCCTGAGTGCAGAGCGACCCAGACGGGGCCCCCTCGGCTTCCCGGCCAAGGCAGGACGGAGCAGCCCAGCTGCTCGAGCTTGGCTTCTCCTTGCATGGCAGCTGGGGGGGAGAGCCAAGCACAGGGAGCGTGTGCGTGCACGGGGGGCTGCAAACACCCTCCCCCTCCCACATTCCCTCTGCTTGGGGGGGGAAAAAAAGGGAATAAGGCATTAGTAATTAGAAGGTGAAATCAGGACATAAAAGAAGCAGAAAATCATCTCAAAGGGTGCTTTTTCTTTTTTAAAGGTTTCACCAAGATTTTTGCTTTTCCCCAGGGTGTCCTTTGCAAATCAGGCCTCACTGCAAAGGCTATTGGATATGACTCTGACGTCAGCAGGGAAAAGGTCCCCAGACTCTCATTAGAAAGGGGAAGAAAAAAAAAACCTACCCTTTCTTTTTTTCCCCTGACCAATTTAACCTTTTCAGAACAATAAACAGACCGGTTACAGGACGACACCAAACAGGCAAAAGGGTCGTGTGCTTTTCTGCCTGGGGACAAGGGAAGGTGTGTGGTGGCAAATGCCAAGGGCTTGAGCTGGCACTGCAGCTGGGCAGCCCCGTGCTCCCCATCCTGGCTGGCTCAGCACCCAGGAGCCCCTGGGCAGCAGCACTGTGCCCACAAACAGGGTTGCTTTTAACCCTTTGCCAGTCTGGGAAATGAACATTTCCCCAGCTGAGCCAGGGTGCTGGCATCAGAAGGGGTCCTGTGATGCTGTGGGACACAGGGACAGCTACCTTGGATGGGGAGTGGGAGCAGCCAGTGGCACCCACTGGCAGGGATGGGTTTTGTTCCTGTCCCTGCTGCTGACACAGCCACAGTGACAGAAACCAGGGTGAATGCTGCTCTGCCTTGCCCCAGCGTGCAGAGCCAAACTGCTTTAC
Source organism: Erpornis zantholeuca (assembly GCA_013400515.1). Taxonomy (NCBI): domain Eukaryota; kingdom Metazoa; phylum Chordata; class Aves; order Passeriformes; family Timaliidae; genus Erpornis; species Erpornis zantholeuca. The sequence continues at coordinate 42,036 of VZTN01035313.1, read as the reverse complement.
TGTAACCCCATCTTGCTGAAGCAGCTCCATGGGTGAAGTCCTGCAGCAGCTCCCTGAATGCCCCTTGCAGACTTCCCACCCATTTTGGAGAATGCTTGGGTGTCAGGGTTTGCATGATCCTTGAACACAGGTTCTGTACAGGAGAAGTGTAGGGGTATCAGCAGCTCCTCATTGGAAAAATAAAGCATCAGAGCCCTTGGCTGCCATTTTGGGGGATGACAGAGGTGTGAACGAGGCCCTAAGGGGCCATGCTGAGTCAGGAACTGTCCCAGCCATAGAGATTGGGCCCAAGTGTCTGGAAAATAAGATATTTAAATTTTAAGATGGTGAAGGGTCACACCTAAATGAAACAGCATTTCCCAAAAATGAGGCTTGTCAGTGTGCAGTATATGGGACTGAGCTGATGGAGGCCCAGGACACCCAGGGTGGGCACAGTGGCCCAGGGGGAACACCTACCCATCCCATGTTATTTTGGGCCCGATTTTCCCAGCCTGGGAAGGGCAGGTCCTGATGAGCAGATCTGGCAAGGCTCCACATGAGAACTGGGCTGCTGCCCTTCTGCAGAAAGTGCCAGAAAAATCACTCTGAGGTGGGAAGAAGACACGGTGAGTGGCAGATCCAGCTGATGGAGGGGAAGGCCCAATGGGCTGGGCAGCTTCTCCAGCCTTTCCATTGTATCTGGAGCCATGCTGGACACCCCTGCTCCCCACCCCCTCTATGGGTTTGTTCTCCTGGTTTCCCTCTCCTCTCTCTGGGTTCCCTTGCACCCTGAGCAGCCCCTTCCCTTGGCCCTGCACCTCTTCCCACGCTGTCCACGGAGTGAGGACACAACTCCCCACCTGGCACAGTGGGACTCTGCTTCACACCCTGCCTTGCACACCCTAAAGCCACAGCACCCCACCCCATGTGCTCTCCCATCCCACTCAAGGACTGCTCCTTGGTCCCCACTGTACTACAGGGATGCACAGCCCTTCTCCCTGCTGCCAGGGATGGGAACCACGCCAGGGCTGGATACCAGCTGCCCCAGTTCAGCCGTGCTGGCGAGAGAGAGGACAGGAGCTTTGGCCAGATCTCCACCCAGCCACGTCCCTCCGGTGGGGAGGGAGGAAGCGCAGAGGCAGCTCTCTCCCGGCTGGCTGGCCCCAGCCTTGGCTTGCCTGCGCTGGGGCGGGTGTGCAGACAGGGCTCTTCCCTCTCCTTTTCCTCTCCAGTTTGCACTTCGTTGTCCAGGGCAGGGATTGTGGAGCCCATCAGTGCAGAAAGCTGGGGTTGCTCTCCCAGCTCCCCCGTCCTTCACACCGTCACGTCTGTCCTGTGGCACTGCCACCCACGCTCAGGGGGAAGCCTCAGCCCTTCCCTGATGTTTTATGGGCATGTGCTGGGCTGGACAAGCCCAGGATGGGTTGAGGGACCTTTCTGGGACAGACAGATGATAAACTCTGTGCAACAGGACTGGGCTGGCACCTCTATAGGTTGAGTCCAGGACATTTTCTGGAATGCAGGAGAAGGTGGAGCTCATCAGCAGTGGATAGGGAAAGAGGTCCTGTTGTTTTGGGGATTAGGATGCAATCTCCTCAATTATCCACCCTTGCTGCAACCCCTCCTGCCCTGGCCGTGGCTCAGGACTTCCTCAAACCCCACAGAGCATCAAAAGGTGCTGAACCTTGTCAAAGGAGAGGGGCCAGGAAAGCACTGGTGATTCCCAGCTTTTTTTGCTCACCCGGTCTCAAGCCTCCACCTTTGCAGTCATCCCAGCACACCCTGAGCTCCATTCTCCCCTTTTGCTTCCCCATCCTGGCTAAGCCCCTGGCCCAGCAAGGCCAGCCTGACTCAGATATCACCTTGAGCCTCCTTTTACCCCAAGGAGGCTCAAGTGGGGGATGCCCACCCGCCAGCACCGAAAGCAGCTTTGTCCTGTACAGGATAATCCTGGGGGTTGGTGATAAAAATCTCCTCATCCCCGTGGAAATTGAGCCATGTTCCTCACATACCTCCTGTAATTCAATTTTACACTGTGTGAATAGACCTGCCAAACCTTTATTTTTCTTTCCTCTTGAGAAGTTCTCAGCAGAGGGGTACAGTGGGCAGAGGGGAGGGTGAGGGGCATGAGGGAGGGGTGGGCTCTCTCCTGCTTCTCCTGAACCTGATCTTTGCAGTAAATGGCCATGCTTGGTCCTCTTCAGGCATGGCTCATTACTCGCCTCTCAAAACATGTGGCTGGGTATGAAGGGGAAGAGGGATAAATATGCATTTGCTTGGAAATACCTGGGGCAGGAGGCAATAGATTTTGGATTTAGGTGAGTGTAAGGGATAAAAGCCTCTGAAGAGAATCCACTGCAGTTCTGGTATCGTAGCTTAGCTTAGCTGTGGACCACAGCTCACCTTTAGTCTCCACTTCTGAGATGCCCCAGTTGGGACTGCCAGCCCCACCACACCCTGCTGATGCCATCTACCATGCCAGGACTTCCCCAGCACACCTTGGTCCTGCCTTGCAGGACCTTGTCAGTGTTTATCCAGGGTCGCAGATCAGCATCATATCAAAGAATCATGGAGTGGTTTTGGCTGGAAGGGACATTAAAGCTCCACTCATTCCCACCCCCTTCTTGGGACACCTTCCACTGTCCCAGGCTGCTCCAAGCCCCGTCCTTGGGCACTGCCAGGGATCCAGGGGCAGGCACAGCTTCTCTGGGCACCCTGTGCCAGGGCCTGCCCACCCTCACAGGGAAGAATTTTTCCAAAGATCTAATTTAAACCCTGCCCTCAGCAGGGACACTTGTGGCTTTGCCACACCCCAGTGCTGTGAGCACTCACTGTGGCATGGACCTGGGTAAGAGCAATGCTTGGAAGCAAAAACACACTGCAAAAAAGTCCTCGTGATCTTCTGGATCTCCTTCAGAGCTCCTTGGGTTTGCATCTGCAATAGCAGATGTTTGTGCACCTGCAACAGCATCTGCAGCTAAATGGCTCTGCAAAACCCTGATGGACCATGTGACACCTGACACAGCACAGAGTCTGGGGACAAGAAATCCAAAAAGGTGCCCTGACACAGAAATGGTCTTTTCAAGTCCATACAAGACCCATTCAGAGAATACACGCAGGGAAACTGCTGGCTCTGTGCTCCTGAGTCTGCCAGGAGATTTCCTGGGTGGGCAAGTAACTGTAAAAGCAAACACATTTTCACAGCAGATTTGGTCTGGAGCCCTGGGTCTGGCCCAGCACCCAAGGGCTGACACTGCAAAGCAGATGGGAAGTGGCCTGTTGAGCCACCAGGCTGGAAATCCCAGACCCTGATTGCAGCTGGGACTCTGAGCAACCTAATCTAGTGGAAGGTGTCCCTGTGCATGGCTGAGGGTTGGAGAAGATGGTCTCTAACTCCAACCCAAACCATTCCACGATTCTGTGATAACTCACAAGCCTTTCAGATGTGATTTCCTGCATGTAGGGCAGCAAGCACAAGGAGGCAGGTCACTATGGACAGCCAAGATCAGGTACTCAGCTTCCAAAGGAAGTCTGATTTTGAACCCTTTCAGAAATTTATCCCAAATGGAACATGGATTGATCACTTCTGTTGGTGCCAAATGCAACTGGTCAATGGAACCTGGAAAAATGCAAAGCTAGGAATACAAACTTCAAGACACTTTGATGGAATTACTAATGAGGGTGTGCAGAGCTTCTGCAGTTCCCAGTCATCAGAGATAAGAGGCAGCAGGAGGATGAAATTTAGATTCTAGTCAGTAAATAGAATCATGGAACAGAAGAGATCATCTTGTTCCAACCCCCTGCCATGGGCAGGGACACCTTCCACCAGACCAGGTAGCTCTGAGTCCCATCCAGCCTGGTCTTGAGCACTTCCTGGAATCTGAAGTCGACAGTTTATTAGATACAAACACACAGAAAATATGGCATTCAGTAATGCTTGCAGGATTAAAAAAAAAAATTATATGAAAAACCTGATAAGATCCAACAGGCACAAAAAGGCTAAACCCGAGGGCATTTTACATTTTATTATTTTACATATTACGGAAGCTTTGATGTATTTCATACTTCCAAACAGCCTACACTAAGTAGTTGTAATATCTACAGCCTCTCACGGCTACTTGAAATGCAAATTAACAACATATTCCAGTCTGATTTAACTTTCACATTCAATAACTCGGGCTTTTTTTCCTCCTTCTCTCTGCCCTTTTTTTCTGATTTTGCTGAGAAATTACCCACTAGTTTTCTTTTAAACCTTAAATTACTCTTATGCATTCTCTACATTAGTTCCACACTGAAGCTATTTGTTTGGGATTAGCTCTACTTACCTAACTGGAGGGGTGCAGGGAGGATTACTGGGAGTTTGCAGAGGGCTCTGGCAGTGGAAAGCACTATCTAAATGCTAAGTGTTATGAAGTCAGATGAGCTATTTACTGACCCCCATTGGTAATATACCCCCCTCCAAATTGGATGCAGAAATTGAAAGAGCAGAATCCTTTTTTTGGAGAGACAAATAGCAACAGAAGGCCAAGGCAAGGTCCACAAATAAAAGAAATCCTGAAACATCACTTAAGGTCAAAAAAGGGCTGGGTTTATTGCTGATGTGAATAAGCACCAGGACCCAGAGCAGGGCAGGAAGGCTGCAGGGGGGCAGAAGGCAAACCCACACCTTGTGGGATCTCCCCTCTTCAGCCTTTCCCCATCACCCATCACACAAACCAAGCACCCAAACAGCTCCTCTGGCAACAACCTGCAGCCTGGCTCTTACACACAGAGACAGACCGAGCTCCTGTTCTTTACAAAGAGGAGTTTTACTTTGTAAAATGCAACGTGACCTTTTCCTGGGCAATGGTATTGATTGTTTCTTCTTGCAGGTCCCAAGACAGACCAGGGTCTTGTTGGGAGAGGATTTACATGCATACATATGAGCAGAAAACTCCTGCTTCAGGGAGTTCGACTCCTTATGGGTCCCTTCCAATCTGAAATATTCTGTGAAATACTATCACCATCACACTTCAGACACAGATGGGAAAAAAAACCAAAAAACCAAAAAAAACAAAACAATCAACTCATGTCTTCAACAAATTCGCCACAACTGTATTTATTGAGGTGGGAGGGTTAAGGGGAACATGGCCCCTTTCTCCAGCACAGACCCTGCACTTCGACAGACAGTCCCAGACACAGCCTGGACACTTGAGAGAGAGATGGAGGAAGGAAGGAGAAGGGCACAAGGATGGAGAGAAAACTGGCTGTGGGTACACACAGAAGCTTTGGGAGAAAGCTTTGAGAGAACATGTGAGGGGATGGGGAGTGTGAGAGGATCCTAGCTGAGGAGCCTGTTGTGATTAAACTGAAACTGTTGAGAAGAAACCCAGGGATATTAAAGAGGTCAATATCAAAGAGGGCAAGGGATGGACCAGCTCTTTAGGGTTGAATGATGCAGCTGTGATCAGCCTGGTCTGGTTGAGGATGTCCCTGCTCACTGCAGGGGAATTGGGCTACGTGGTCTGTGGAGGTCCCCTGCAACTCAAACTATTCCATGGTCCTAATACAGGCTCTGGGGTGGGATTCTTCCCCCAGAAAAGAGCCAGGACAAAGCACCAGGCTCTCCTCTTCTCAGTTCCTCAGCTCCTGGCATGGCAGATGGTGAGCAGGTACCAGAGCTGTGACAGTGAGAGCCTCCATGGGGAGACAGCACTGGGTTGTGAGGGCAGCCAGAGGGGCCTGATCATGTGTGAGGAGAAAGGCAAAGTGGGCCGAGGTCTCACACCTCCCAAATGAGCCACTGGAGCATGAGGAGGGGTAGGGGAATGGTGTTGGGATTAGGTGCTGACTAACAGAGGACTACGTGTCCAAAATCTGGTCCTTTTTTCCCCGTTTTCTTCTCCATGTAGATCAGTTGGCCAAACAACAGCTACCACCTCCCCTAAGAAACCACATCTCACTGAGTATTTCTCCAGAATGGAACTCAGCAGGAAAAAGTGAGCACAGGCACCACGAGCGCATCTACAGATGCAGCTCCCACCCCATGGCTGGACAGGACAGGAAACCCTCACCCAGAGGAAAAACAGGAGCCAGCATCCTCCAGCTTCACCCACCAGGGACCAACACATCTATACTGTCCTTTTCCCCAGCCACAATTACACCACGAATTTGACCTTGAGTTTTGTAACAGTCTGGGGTGACGAACATGCCATTCTTGACATAGCTGATGTTTGTGAAAGAAACAAATGAAAGGAGGGATAAATAAGCAAAGGCCTGGCCGCAGACTGCGCCGGGTTCCGCTGTGGTTGGCATTTGCAGCCTACGGCGGCTGTGGTGAGGATGACAAACGGGGGTGGCCAGGCAGGGCACCGTGGGCAGGGCTGTGGGGGCAGAGAGGCGCTGGTGGGCACCCACCCACCCTGCAGGGATCCCTCCCAGCCCTCAGCACTGCTGTGGATGCTCACGGGCTCTGCAGTGGGTGCCTCGGCTCTCTGGGTCACAGCGCTGGGGTGTGCTTGCCCAGAAATTCTTCTGGAAAGGTGTGGGGTGAATTTGTGGGGGTAATGGCTCGGTTCAGCCTTTAATTCCCTCTGGCAGAGGTAAAGTCTTGTTTGCCTGGCCTCCCTGACCAACTAAATGACCTCAGGCAGGTCCCTCCAGCTGCTCAGGCCATGGGCCAGGAGCTGTCCCACCACACACCATGCTTGGCCCCAGCAGGGCCCATCAGCCCCTAACAGACCCACAACACTGCGTGGAGGACTCCTGGGAAGCTCCCTCAATTATCCAGAAATCCAGACGAGCTTCCTAATTGAGAAAAGGAAATCTCTTGCTGATTGCTCCTATGAGCAGAGAGAGGGGTATGGCTCCTCATTCTCTCTGCAAGCTTTAAGAGCAGGCAAAAACCAGCGTTTGCAAGATAATTTGGTGGTCACAGGGGACTGGGTTTTATTCCTCAATCGAAAACTGGCTATTAAACATCATTTAAAGAACAAAATAAAAATAAAACAGCAATTTCTTCTTTTATTCTCTCCCTATCATCATCATTAACCTTCTATCTGCATAATATCCCTTTGCCAAGGATCTTCAATGGCGCAATAAAATTTTAGTACTTAAACCTTATCAGCGCTCGGGAAGGGAGTATTCTCCTCATTTCAGAGAGAGGGAAACCAAGGCACAAAGAACTGAAATGACCTGCTCAAAGTCACACTGAAAATTATTAGTCGAGCCAGGAATAGATTCCCCAAGCCCTGAACCCCGGGAGGCAGCGGCCCACAGGTATGCTGCTCTTACAGGCCAATTAGCTTTTATGGAAACGTTTAAGGAAACATTTCCTTTCACAGACTCTGCCTGCTAATTTACTCCCGGGCTTTGTCATCCGCGAGGGAAAGCGTCTCAGTTTTAGGCTGTCGCAGAACAGCTCGGCCCCTTTCCTGGCTTGAGACAAATGTGCTTTCAGGCAGATCTGACAGCACAGAGCTCCCCGCTACACGCTGCTTAGAAAGGGCTGGGAGAGGTTTTTCTGTGGGTCCCTGCCTACTAATTAAGTCTGATTGCAGAGAGTTCGTCAAAGCAGAGGGCTCTGCACACAGACACAACGCTGGGGACGCCGGGGCTCCGGGTGCCAAGGCAGGATCTGCTTCCCAGCACGCTGCTCTGGGCAGGGCTGCTGGGCTTGAGCTGATTCTCCACCCAAACCCTCACCATCCCAGGCCCTGCCTTTACAACAGGAAGGGAAGGAGAAGCAGGGGCAGAAGAGAGGAGGGCAGAAAGGATGGGAGTGGGCGAGCTGGTGCAGGAGAAAAGCAGCCCCTTGTTTGCTGGCTCTCTGCGGAGAAACAGTTAATGGGCTGGGAGGTTTCCACCCTTCCAGGACGGAGCCTTTTCCTCCCCTTTCGAGTGCCCCCTGCCTTCCTCCTCCAGCGACTGGGAAGCTGTGACTGCTCTACACCGCTGACACCTCGGCTGCTCTGGAAACCCATGAACTGTTTGAGAAAGGTCAGCTGGCAGCCGCTGCATCCCTTCTCCTGCCTTCCCAGCCCGGATGGCCTTGGGCAGTGCAGGAGCCCCCTCTGTAGGCAAAGACCCACAGTTACCAGCTCCTTCTGCTCCCTGACACGTTTTTTCACCCCCTCTTTGTCCACCCTGACCCCAACCCGAGCCCCACCATGGGGCCAGAGGGAGAGTGGGGTTGCAGAGCTCGGTGGCAGCTGGGGATCAGGGCTCTGTAGCCAGTCCCAGTACACATGACATGGGCCGAGGCTGGACATCCCACAGGACAGCAGGTTTGCCATCAAAACAGCTGAGACCTTGCCATCTTGCTGTGGCAAAATAAAATAAGCACGTCCCCATACAGCTCCAGGTTTTGGTGTGTCTTCCAGGCCCTCTCTCCACCTTCCCCAAAGCCATCACCTACTTTTCTCTGGTCTCTTGCCAAACCCAGCTCCCCAGCATTGCACAAGCCCTTTCCCAGCCCCTTGGTGCCTTGGTGCACTTCTTCCCAGCACAACAGAAGGAAGTTATCCACTTCTAGCGCTTCTCTCTCCTGCACCTCCTCATCCTAGCACAGCACATGGCCCAGGTGAGGCTCCCCAGCACTGCCCCAACCAGTCTTAAACCCAGCCTTGATTCAAAACAACCACACTTGGTCTCTGAACTATGCTGCAAAATCCATGCTCCAGACACTTGCTGGAGCCAGCAGTGAGTTAAGGGCAGATGAACACCAGACTGGAAGTAGCAGAGGCAAAATTCCTGCCTGGATGCAAACCAGCTCCGTTCTTCCCAAAAGAGGAGCCTTTGTGGGGGTGGGAGGTTAGCTGAGTCAAGGTCTTCTGGCAGTCATTATCAGCCACTACTCCCACAAAAACTTGACCGCAGCCTTTAAGAAAAGTGTGAATTTGCCTGTGTTTACTGCTCTCTGTCCCCAGCATTTACAGATCGTCCTCCCTGGAGATGCTCAGCCTGTGTTCACTGCATCCCTTTCCATACTGCCAGCCCTGCCACACCCTGAGCTCAGCCATACACACACAGTGTTTCCTCCAGCCTCGTAAGGATTTGCCAGCCTACAGAATTATAGAATCATGGAATGGTTTGCATTGGAAGGGACCATAAAAATAATCTATTTCCAACCCCCTGCCATGGGCAGGGAAACCTTCTGGTGTCTCAGGTTGCTCCAAGCCCCATCCAACCTGGCCTTGGACACTTTCAGGGATCCAGGGGCAGCCACAGCTTCTCTGGGCATCCTGTGCCAGGGCCTCAGGACCCTCATCATAAAGAATTTCTTCTTAATATCCTGTCTAACCCTGACCTCTGTCAGTTTGAAGCCATTCCCCCCTGTCCTGTTATTCCCAGCCCATGTGCAAAGTCCCTCTCCAGCTCTCTTGGAGCCCCTTTAGGTATTGGGAGGGCTCCCTGGAACTTTCTCCTCCCCAGGCTGAACAACCCCAGCTCTCTGAACCTGTTTCCATAGAACAGCAAGAACCCCTCATTTTGGAGGGTCTCTAGTTGGGAGAAAGTAGAGAAAAGAGAAAATCCTCTTATCCACCCCCTGGCTTCCTCTGTCTGAATCCCAAGACAAGATATTGCTCACACAGATATGCCCCATGACAAATGGGGCGGGGGGAACAATTAGAAAGGAGGATGATGAAGACCCAAAGCCAGTTTGTAGGCACCCTGAAATAACTTGATTTCTCCAGTGTTCTGGGAGCACTTCTCTCTGAGTTGCGACATTACTCATTTTCATTTGGAGAAGTTTCAGTGTGTAGCAAAAATATCTCAGGCTCAGTAATGAGGCAAGAAATCGTGCTTACGTAGCTGAGCAAGTAACATCACTCAACTCTCCTGTCCTTGCGGTGGATGAAAAATGATTGGAGAATAAATTAATCCTAATAAATGCAAGATTCTGATCGGGCATACAAAACCTGCAATGTGTCTGCAGGATGAGCAATTGATGAAGTCATTGCTTCAAAGGTGCCTTGATGCAATTAGTCACCTGTAAAACATGCAGCGGAGGAGAAAATCCCATTCCTTTTGTTAAGGAGCAGGAAAATGCTCCGCGCGTCCGAGTGATTTATGGGATACAGCACAGCAAAATCAGAGCGAGCGGCAATTAGGGTCGTTCTCCGGGAGATGAAAGGCTGGGGGGAGATGAGTGAAGGGATGGGCAGGATGCAGAAGGGCCAGATGGAGGCACAATGCCAGCACCACACTTCTGTGCTCTTGGTTTGTAGCAGGGATTGCTTCCCCCTCGCGCCGACCGGGGTGGGGGGGAAATCGTGCTGCACATGTAAAATGGGTGCCACTGAGGATGAAACAAGTCATTAATTACCAGCGCAAGTATCCGTAATTAGAGCTGCTGGGAGTCACAGGAGCAAGAGTCGAAGGCTCTAACAGGATTACAGACAGATCTGGATCATTTTATAACTGTGTTGGCAGGTAAAGGGAACCTATCACGTCCTTGGGGACGAGCACAGGGGAGGGAAAAAGGCATTTCACACCCCCAACCCTGCTGCCCAGCTTTTGTGCCCACTGCACCGTGTGCCCACCACTGACCATTCAGAGAAGGAAAACTGATAAATCTCACCAACTCCACTGCTCAGATTGGGAAGTTGAGGCGCTCAGCAGCAATGGCTAAAAATCACGTGAGGACACTAAATCCAGAAGAGCCAGTTAAGAGCAAGGGCTCTAAATTCGTGCACAGTTCACAGTTACTGTGCTGGCTGCTCTCAAGCTGCAGAAGTTCACAACTGGCTGCAGCTTATTTTCTGATCTCAGCTGTGTAGGGAGCCCCAGGGCAGAGCACCCTCCCTGCAGCATGCAGGGTGCAGGATGAGCCTGGGGCTGGGAGCCGAGGGGAGCTGGCTGGCCCGGAATGGGGCTGGTCCCAGTGCAGTGTTGCCATGGACATTCCAGCTGTTTGTGGCAGGAGGACGTGGCAGATGCTGAGCAGCTGACCCTCACACAGCTGGAGCCATGTCCAGCCACCCACCTCTGGCACTGTCCCACCAACTGGTGGCTTGCCACTGTCCCCCCCCCATGACAGGCCATCTCTCTGGCTCACACACTCCTCTCTCCAGTTCCCAAGAAGCCCTGACATTGATGCCTTAAATGGCTCCCTAGAAACAGAGACCAGGCACGAATAAGGGAATAAAGGAGGGATTGATTGGAAAGGCCTTCCAAGGCCACACCCTGGGGGTCTGGAGGCTCCTGGCTCAGTGGATCCCGAGATGGACGACAGGTCATGAGTTCTTCACACTTTTATAGGTTTGGTCCATTTGCATATCAGCATCAATTTGCCAATTAAAACTTTAGCTAATGATGGAATTTGCCCAAGCTTGCCTCCCCTGTCCCCAAGATTGTGGTTTGCAGTTGTTTGGCCTAGGAGGGTCTGGGTGTCCTTGGAGAGCTGGAGAGGCTTTGTTGTGTGTGTGTGAGCATGAGAGAACAGCACTGAACGAGCTCCAGGGAACTGCAGAGTGACACTGGGCAGGGCAGGGCTGGGAAAATAGAAAAGTTAAAACCTAAGGCATCACAGGAAGCCCCACGTGCTCTGGGGACAGGAGGGAGCAGCGAGGCTGGGAGGAGGGCCCAAGCAGAGCAGGCACCAGAAATCTTCCCAGCTTCCCTGGGAAGGGAATGCACAGCCACTCTTGGGGTCTGAAGGCTGCAGCACCCAATTTTAAGCATCTATTGCTGCTTCTCTGATCTCAGCTGTGAGGACTGGAAAAGGTCTGGGAGATACCAAAGAAAGCCCCTAAAGTTAAAAAAGGGGACAATGGTCTCATGCCTTTATCTCCAGAGGGAAGGGTGCTGAGACAGGATTGTGCTTACAGACACCATCCCACCATCTCAAGGGTATCCATCAGAGGAAGCTCCATCAGCTACAAGGCTATGGGAAGGCCCACAATCATGTCAGGATGCTGAGGAGGAACAGTTCCTGCAGCCACTGCGTGTTGTCCCCAGAGGGTTTGGCACACCCCAGGGGCAGGCAGATGGGATGGCCACCTCCCATTGATGAAAGCTCAGCCCCAGGGTGGGGCAGACACGATGGTTTCTTTGGTGCCTGGGGGTGGCTGTCACTCCTGCTCACTGTGTCCCAGCAGGATGGGCACATCTACCTGTGTTTGACACTCTCCATCTACCACAACAGCTACAAGGCTTCCTACAGGAACTGGCAACTGAGATATGAAAAAACCTGCAGCCAAGTGTGAACTTCTAGGGCTTGAGAGCAGCCAACACAGTAGCTGTGAACTGTGCACGAATTTAGAGCCCTCGCTCTTAACTAGCTCTTCTGGATTTAGAGTCCTCACGTGATTTTTGGCCATTGCTGCTGAGCGCCTCAATTTCCCAATCTGCAGTGGAATTGGTGAGATTTACTGATTGCCACAGATGACAGAACAGAATAAAGGAAAGCCAGGTATTATCTGTGATACTGTACAAGCTCTCCTCTCACAACACAGCCTGTGCTGCCCTCCTGACTGTGCCACCAAGGGGGTGGTGGGGAATGGGGTCCCCCAGCCACACCTCAACATTCCCTGACTCCACCATCACCGCAGACAGGTGTTCAGGGCTGACACCAGGGAAACAGGGAGTGAGGCTCACCCAGCTGCACTGGGTCCATGGGTATCTCTGGAGAGGAATCCAGCTCTTCCCAGTGGGGGTAATCAGCATATCAGGAAGGCCAGCCCCTAGGACAGCCCAGCCAAGGATGGCAGAATGACTGTAGGAGCTTGGCTGCCCTGTGGGAAGAGCCATTGCCATACTCCAAGCTGCAGTGAGGTATTTCCTATCCCAGCCTCACCCTATTTCATCAGGGTGAGTCATCAGACCACCGTGGAAAACCTCAGGATCTTGCTTCTGTAGTCGTGATCAGAAACATCCTTTATTAAATTAATGACCATCCCCTATCTGTCATCTCACTGTTAATAAAAAGAAACGAGGGCTGGAAGGAGTGTTGCAGACTGGTGCCTGGAGCCAGGCTTGTCTCAGCAGAACTTGTGTCCAGCAGCTTGGCAGAGCTGCTCCCAAATGCAGGAGGAGGACACAGAGGGAACGGGAGGGGGTTCAACCCACATAACAAATGGCTCTGCAGCACAAATGTGGTGGGTCTCCCTTCTTCAGGACACCTTGGGATGCTGCTTCAGTGCAGGGACCCTCACCAGCACAGCTCCAAAACACTTCTTTGGCCACAGGGACAAGCTCCTCTCACTGGCTCTGACGGGATTAACACCCTTCCTCAAATACATCTCTCCCACGGGACAGAGGGCCACGTGCACTTAAATGCTCACTAAATGATCCCCTCTGGAGTGCTTCAACCCCTGCCCCACTACTGGCACCACGTGAGTGAGCAACGAGGAAGATCTCACTTGGTCCAAACAACGCCACTTCAGAATACAAAGGTATTTCTATCCCAAGGATCCTGGGGACACAACACCCATTTGAAAAAAGATGTCCTCTCCCTGTGAGCAAGCCCCAGCAGCAGCAGATCAGCACCAAGCACCCCTCCCTTGGTCAGAGGAGGGGTCATGGTCCTGTCCTCTGGAAGAGCAGGATTATAGGGGTGGACAGAGTTCACAGAGAGTCGCTCCCAGCGAAGACCAAGTCAAGCCGATGGTGAGATAAGAATGTTCCTTGACCCCACCATGCAGGCCCCAGCAGCGGGAACCCACCAGGGGAATGCTGCAGAATATCCACCCTATCCCCCATAACCCAAACTAGCCAGAGCAGCATTTCCTATTATGTCTCCATAACCTAATCTGACCCCCTCTAGGGTCTCCAGATTAATATCTGGGAAACCTCGCAAGCCCAATCACCTAATTACAGGGAGGAAAGGTTTATCCTATCTAAACAGCACGAAATGTAACCTAGACCCAGCTGCCCCTTCACTTCTAAGAGCCAGATCTCAATCCCTGGCAAGCTGAACAAACTGGGAAGGGGTCACGGGGGAGATGGGGAGGGTCTCTCTTGTATCACACGAAACCTGCAGGAGGAGCAGATATTTTAACTGGCAAATCCCCTGACTCAGGTTTAATCCCTCTCCATTCTTGCTGAACTTCCCTCATGCTGGAGCAACATGGGGAATAGATGACAGGCCCCACCTTGAGCCACTGCCCAACAAGAGGAGCCTCCATTGCTTTGGTGGGCAGGGGATGATGATTCTCAGGACACACAGTGTCTCCCAGCCTGGGAGAGAGGCAGAGGGGAAAGGCTGGTGCCATCATGTGCCATTGAACAGGGATGGGCCTGAGGAATGGTGAGGGTTAGAGGAGAGTTGATGCTGGCAAGACAGAGCAGGCACTGGACACAATCACAGCCCAGGACAGCAGCAATGTCCCCAGAGCACCTTCTGTGCTGGGGCTGAGAGGTTTCAAACAGGACAGAATAGGCTGTCCCAGGGAAGTCTTTGTGCCTCTTTGGATTTCTTTTCTATCCTTATTTCCTTCCAGAGAAGCGTGGAGGGACACTGCCTAACCTTTTGGATTGCATTTCAGCCACCTGACAACGCTGAATGCATGGGAAACCTCAGCTGCAGCCAGGGGACTGGAAAGCAGATTCCCCATCCCATTCAGGATATCATCCCAGCCTTTGGCTAGAATGAGAGCAACATGCAAAATCTCCAGGAAGATCCTATCCTGGCAGAGGATCCCAGCCTGAGCATCATTCAGACCCCATCCAAAGGGAAGACCCGGATTCTCTGCTCAGTGGAAATGCCCAAGTTTCCTCCCAGAGCAGGTTGTGTTGCATCCACAGATGCCCCAGAGCCTGTATTTTCCACACAGCTCAGGGCTGCATTGCCAAGCACCATCTTTGCAAACACAGACTGAGCTTCCCTCCAAATTCCAGCCACAATTTATTGATTGAAAAAGCCTGTCTAGTCAATAAAGGCTCCTATGAAAAAGTTCCACTGCTCTGCACTCACATGCCGTGATCTGTCTGGCTGTGTTAGCAGCCTTGGCTTTTGATGCTTTCTGACAAGATGGATTTGTGGCCTTGCCTTTTCCAGATCAGGAGAAACTTAATCCTAGAGGATACAATTACAGACTAGTAAGAAAACTCCACGACTGGCCTCATTAACTGCCATGTACGAAGTTCAGAGCCTTCTTAGCTAGAAGGCAGCATCTACAGCTGCCCTTGAGGGAGAGGCAGCTCTGAACAGACAGCACAAAGCCCTTGGCAAACACAGTGCTCCTGAAGTGCATGACACACTCATGGCACCAGCCAGGCTGCTCCATCCTCTGCAGACAGCAGGAAAAGGGCAGACGGTCCCAGGTCTCCACCTATAAAGTGATTTGGGAGAAAGCAATGATAATGCCCAGTTCAGGCCAAAAGGTGTCTGGACAGATAAAAATAAAAAAACCTTGGAACAACCATATGGAAATGTGAATTAATGAAATTTTTCAGCCACTGACTCAACCCTAATTGAGAGTTCAGAACCCTCCACCTCCCTTCTGCTTTCCAGGATACAAAAATGACACTGGTAGGTGGAAATAACTACAGCTGTCCCAGGGAGAGAGAAATCGGAGCTTCACAGCGAGGGTAATGGCCAAAATTAAGCACTTGCTTGGTGCTATTACACAACACATCCCAGGAAGCAGCATCCAAAATCTTGACCTTCACTTCAAAGGCTCTTTTTGAATCATCTTTCCTTCTGCCAACAAGTGAAGTGGATTCAGCACTCAAGAAGGGCACTCTGGGTGTTGAAAACTTCTTTAGCCATGTGTTACCTGTAGAAGAGGCAGGGGCAATGCTCACGTCCAGCTCCTGGCTGGACCCCAAGCTTCCTCAGGGCAGAGTCAACTCCTCTTGCTGCACCCTGCGGTGCCCAGTTTGTCGTTCAGCACTCTTAAAGATGATTTTAAGGCTTGTAATAGGAGTGCAACGTGGTTGCACGGAGATTGCACTGACTCCCTTCTGACAGGAGCAGTATTTGCTCTGGCCAGACAGTTTCTTCTCCTCTTCTCCCAGCCTACCCCTGCTTTTCACACGGCAGTAGCAGCACAGCTTGCACACAGGAGGGTGTCTGGAAGAGCTGGTTGCCATAGCTATATCCATACATCCCCAGCCATCCAGACACGTCACAGCCGCGCTCCACACCGCAGAGTGAAGTTATAAATAAGATGCTCCCAAGCCTCAATTCAGAGCACAACTTGCAAGTGTATAAAACACTCATCCTTCTGGGTTGACCTCTTTCGCTTTCTTTTATAGACACGATGCTGTGCCCAGGCTCCTCGGCAGAGCAGCTCTGCTCCAGAGCAGTCTGTAACGCCAGCACGGTGATGTGCACAGGTTTTATACAGCCATACCCTCCACTCCTGCACATCTTCCTGCCCTATCTGTTGTCCAGACACCCTCCCAGGTTACCTGCTGGCTCTCCTCCACACCACAGCCCTGTGTATTGAGGGTCCCAGTACAGCAGAGGGCTCTGAGCATGCTGCCAGACTCCACATTATCCTGCTCTGAGGTCTCCAACAGGCTCACTCAGCAGGCTGCATTCCTGTTCTCCTTTCTTTGAGGATTACAAGCTGTTCTGGATGAGGGCTACTTCTTATGAACATGGTCACTGCCCTGGCAAAAAGACCTCAAAGCAGCCAGGATCCCTCGATGTCACCAGAGATAATAAAGCCTGGGAGTCTCTGCTGTCCTCACCTGTCCTGCTGGGACATGGCACCCCAAACCAAGTGCTGTACAGAAGTAGGTGAGTTGTTTTCCCACTTGTGGTACACTTTCTTCAGCCAATACCCCACAACATCCCCTGCTGTCCTGACTCAGCTCTCAGCCCACACTGAGCTGTGAAGTACCAACAGAAAAGGGGCAAAACTACAGCGTGGGAGCCTACACAGAGCAGGACAGGAGATGAAGGGCTGGGAGAGGGGCAGAGCCTCCCAATCCTTCTATGATTCACCATCAGCAGCACAGAGACAGCAGCACCTTGGGACAACACCTCATTCAGACTCTGTCACCTTCAACCATGGGGACAGCAAGTGATGCTTCCTTCCTCTGCATCTCCCCAGTTCTACCCACTCTGATACTGAAGCACAGCAGGAGGAGGAGGATTCCTGCTCCAGGACATGGCTCATGTGTGTGCTGTGCTCAGGTCCAGGGCTGCTCATCCCAGCAGTGGGGAATGACTGGGAAGTGCAGACTGGTTCAGTGGTCAGCATGAGGGTCCCGACAGAGGAGTGAGCACAGGACAGGGCACAAAGCTGGGGGATCCAGGACCTGCACCGGTCTCTGCCCTCAGAGGTGAACACTGCCCCACACTGAGGGTCTTGTACTGAGATGAATTCACTGCTCTTGTGACCTCAGGGAAGGAATTTCATCTCTTTGTCTTGTTTTGTCCCCTCCATTTGTAGATTAAGGGAGAGTCCATTCCTACCTCAGAGCATGCAAGGTCTGACTTATCACCAGCAAAGTTCTTCGAGATACCCTCAAGCCAGCCCATCCCCAGCCTCCTCACCGTGCCCAGTGCAGGCACGGGGCAGACCCCCAAGCCTCCAGAGATGTGTGTTCAGAGACCCAGCAGCAACAGAGATGTGGGCAGGAGGGGAAGAAAACTGCACCAGGGAGAGAAGTTCTCTCCCTGGTGCGGAGAAGGGACTGAGGAACTCCCAGAGCCACAAAATATCACAGCAGCAACAGAGCCACCACCCTAGGAGTGACACAGCCCAGCCCACCGACCCCAATCCAACACGCAGCCAAGCCCAGCCCTTCATCCTCCCCCAGCCATCCCCCAAAATGTTCTAAAACCACATTCCAAGCACTTCTTTACTTCTAAACCTTGCATTACACAAGCTCACAGCAGCCTCCCCAAGCCCAGGTGGGTCTGACCTCCCAGGTAGGCCCCAGAGAAGGTCTAGGTGGTGTTAAACCAGGCATAGGTCTGCCTGTTGCCTCCTGCGGATTTCACCCTTCAGCTTTCAGACAAGGCCTCCCAGCTCATCTCCTCCGCTCCCAGCCCTAAAACCAGGGCACAGATCCTTCTGTCTTCCAGCACAGGCTGGAAGATGCTGCCCTCCCCAGGTAAGGGGGGCTCAGCTGGTCCAGGGGACCTCCTAAGCCAGGCCCAGAACAAGAAGGAGTGGTGATACCCCTGGTGCCATGTCCAGCAGATGCAGGGACACGGCCCGGCTTAGAGAACAGAGACGTGAAAAGCACTTTGCACCACAGCCATATTATCCCCTCATCCCTCCCCCTCATCCCCTTCGGAGCTTCTTAACTTCAGAAACCTTCCTCCAGAGGAGTGTTGGAGTGACAGAAAACATTTTCCAAGCCTAATATCAGTTCCAGATGTTCACAGCCATTTCAGTTTGTACCTCACCCTGTAAAACACATTTCTCCCTCTCCCTCTCTCAAGTGCAGCGCCTGCTTGGTCCATGACATAATGCGCTGGCGGGCTCGGCCGTGCGCGCACACACACACACACACACACGCTCGCACCCTCTGCGAGAGCCCCGTGTTCAAACAAAGAGCATCACTCAACTACAAAGCTGTCGCACACATGGAGTTATGAGTAATTTCCACAAGTTTTAATAAACAGTTTCGGGATGTAATTGCTCTCCGTCTTCCCGGCTGGCTCCCGAGCGCGGAGCCGCTCGCTCCCCGCGCGCGGGTGTTGAAAGCGTGGTTTGTTTCACACACAAGTTCGCCTCCTCTCCCGCCTCAGATGGGCCAAGGGCTGTGTTTATCTAAGCACCAGTAACAAGCCTCTTAACAAACCTCGTGCAGCCGAGGGCAACCGACCCATGCAGGCTCCTGGCTCCCTTCGCCCTGTCCTGCAGCATCCCCGTCCCAGGGGGAGCCTGCAGGGAGCAGAGGGGACCCGAGTTAGACCCATCTCAAAACTCCCTCCTGACTCTGCTCCAAGAGAAAGAGGAATAAATGTTTTCTGGCTCAAGGGAATGGTTACACCTTCCAGTTGCAGAACAAGTGGGAGGCCAAGGAGTTCTGTAAGGGTGAGAGACTGGAGGCTTTTAGGAGGCAGGAGGAAGGCAGAAGGCAGGTGAGGCTGGGGCCAGGTACCACCTAGTTTGTTGCAGGGATGAAAAACAGGTTGGCAGAACTCTAGCCCCTGTCAGTGCCAGGAATCCCACAAAGAAATGGCTACAATTGCAATAAAGCAAACAAAACCACTGCCCAAGCACAAATAACCCATTCATTTAAACTCAAGATTTGCAGGTGAGTGGCAGCAGCCTCAAGAGCCCTACAACCTTGCCAGATCCTCCCAGCCCATAGCTGGCCTGGTCTGCAAATACCTATGATGCACCTCCCAGCAATGGGAACAACCTGCTCCTCCCTGCTAGCAGCTGGGAGACTGATGGGGAAGGAAGATCTGCCTAAATCCATCAAAAGCCATCCAAACTTCATATCCCACACCCCTCTCCCCAAGATTTGCCTCTGAGGATGAGTTATTGTTTTCACGGATGCTGCTCAGATGGGAGGAGCTGTGGTGCAGCAGGATGGGTGGGTGATGGTGGTCAGGAGATATCCAGGGCAGGATTTTTGGCTATAGAGAGCTGTAACAATCAGCACCTCTGCAAACCTACACAAGATATTTGCAGGAATCAAGTCATCTGGCATTGGAGGCCTGTAGGGTAAGAAAGGAATCAAGGCAGGAGTGTTGTTTGGTTATAAACAACACAGAAAAAAAGGGAGATATTTAGGATTGGCTTCTCTAATTAATTCTGTCCCAAACTGTCCCCCAGAGCAGTGAGAGGGGAGGGAAGCTCCCCACAATGAATACAATTGCCTGTCAAATACATGGCAGTCATAAAAGGAAAAAAAAATAGTAATAATAATAGTAATAGTAATAATAATAACAATCTGTATTTCCTACTCTGGCAGCCAGGCAAAGATCCAGCCACTTCAAAGGAGAAACCCCATGTTTCTCTGGTTTGGCCTCACCTGACTGATGTGTGAGCAGCCTGCAATCCCCATCCAAAACAAAGCCCCTCCTTTGGTGGCTTGTTTGCTTTCTCCATTACTTCGAGGTGCCCCTCCAAGATAAAGAACAAACCTTCTTTCATGCTGTGAGACCACAGACATGACCCAGGGTCCATGGCCACGTCGGGCAGCTTTGGGAGGGGATGCTGGCAAGGTGTAGGAGAAAGATCCTGTAGGAAGGGGTTGGTGTATGAGCCAGGAACCAGAGCTCCTTCTTGCAGGGGTCTCCACAAACAGCCAGACCCCTCCAGGAGGTGGGGATCTGGCTGTTTCCAGCAGAGACAGGCCAGCTCTTGTAACACACAATTTTTGGATATGGTGGCATCTATGCTGCAGAAGCAGAATAGATGGGCTTGAGGTGAACAGAGAGGGTAGAAACTTCCCTGTGGCTGTGAGGGCTGAATGACCTCCCTGAGCCTGTCTTCCCAACAGGGAAACCCAGCTAAACATCTTGCCAGGGTGCCCTGGGAGCCCATGCAAGTCTGCATGTGGACAGTGAGGTTCTGTACTCCAACACCAGCCCTGTCCCAGGTAAACCTCTGCTTTGGTCAACAACACCAGCTGCTCCTGACAGCTCTTGGGAGCTCCTAAATCTCTCCCTTTTTTTCTGTGCTGTTTATAACCAAACAACGTTTCTGCCTTCAAACTACATCCAAAATCCTCAAGCAAAAAGCAGTAGGTTCTGCCTGGCTTTCCCTGCAGCGCTGCCATCACTCATGGTCTCAAGTCCTGTTTTCTGAAATCCATCATTGACTCACCCAAATCAAGTCCCATCCTTCACAGCCCTCTGCCTCGTCCAGCAGCTCCTGGAGCGTGGCTTGAGTTGCTGACAAAGCCTTTGTAAGGCATAGAGCACTCAGTACAAGCCTGGGAAGTAAACTCCAACCCAGGGAAGTTTCAGGTTCTCCTGGAGAAGTTTCGTGCTCTTTAAGTGATCTCTCTGAATACTGCAGGTTTTGGATTCCTTTGATAAGTGTGTAAGACAACTGAAAATGTCCTTTCAAAGGAGGGTCACTTGTCACTCGCTGGAACAGACCAGTAAAGCCCTTGAGCTGTTGAGGATTGACCTTCCCCCTACAACTACCATCCTGTGGCATTTCAGACTGATCAGCACCCACTTCCCAAACTCCAACTCACAGCTCTCCTGCCCAAAAAAGGGCAAATAATTTCCTTCTGCCTCACTGCAGTTTTGTAATTCCCCTTCCCCTCAAATAGCCACGTCTGCAGAAGATTCCAGAAACCTCTCCTAAATGGAGCGTGTTTGATACCTCACGTAACACCTTGGCTCTATGCACCATTCTCCACCAAAGCAGCCGCTCCCAGCCAGGCAGGGCACAGGAAGCACCACCAGGAGCCCTCTGCAGCAGGAGGAGGTTGCCCTTCCTCACACCCACCTGTGTAGAGGTCTGTGTCCGTGTACTCATCCACCTTCTTGTGCTGCAGGACATAGTCCGACACCTTGGTCCCGATGGCAGGCTGCACATCCAGCCACTCCAGGGACACCACGGTGCTGGAGGGCTCCACGTTGGGGGAGAGCCGCAGGCTGGGCAGAAGACAGAAGAGAGAACAAGACATGAGCTCCCTTTCAGGGGAGGAATCCACATCTCCAAGCAGCACAACCCCCAAAAGGGCTCACAGGCACATATGCGGATATGTCCACAAAGCCACAAGGGCAGAGCAGGCTTGTGAGCATCAATGAACTTCCAGCTGAAGGTCAGTTGAGTCCAGCCTAGTGCAATGTGTGCCCCTGGGAGCCTCCCCCTGCTCCTGGAAAAGGCAAGCTCGTGCAACCCCAAAGATCTCATCTAAAAGGGCCTTCATTGTCTGGGAGAGCTGCTGAGCTTCAGCAAGGGAAGCAAGGACCAAAACCCCAGGAGCAAAACAGGAGAGGATCCAGGTTCTTGAAACCCAGCAGGGCTGAGTTCACAGAAGGGGAAGGTAAGGTCTGCATTGCCAGCGAGCAAAGGTGAGGGAGGGCGGGAGGAGGAGAAGGAAGGGGCAGATGTGGCGTGAATTCACCCAGCTGCAAACCTCTGAGGTGTGTGGGCGAGAGCCAGAGCGGGGCAGCTGTGCAGGAGCTGCTGCCCAGAGCAGGAACAACGTGGGCTGGGATGAAGGCAGAGGAGCTCCGTGCTCCTGGCTGTGCTAGTGCAGAGGCGTGCGCTCCCTCTGCGCCAGGGTAGATGACAACACCAAGTACAGGGCTACGGAGAGTCTGGCTCCAAACACAGAGCATGTTTGCTGGACTCGGGATGGGAAATGAATCCCCTCCGAGGATATTGGCTCACTAAGAAGGTGTTCTGCTCCTTGTGGCTCGCTGGAGCCAGTCTTCCTGCTTTCTCAGCTAATTCCCCATCAGTTTGCTCCTGATTTGCTCTTGCTCTGACAAGCCACAATGAATTGCACTGTAATTCCATTTCTTTCAGCATTTGAAATCCCATTCTACAAGCCTTGCTAATCAGGTGATGAAAATCTATAAGGAAACCTTCCAGGGCCACAGCCAGAGCCAGAATATCCTAAAGGCATCGCTCACACAGTGAGGAGGGCTGGACTGCAGCCCCCAGGCCCAAGGGTGCAGAAGGAGGTGCCCATGGGCTAAGCCCCTGGGAAATGGGGTGGTTCTGGGGGGCTGTGACCCACGTGAAAGGGGCTGGTGACCCGTGGAGGGCTCACAGGGATACGTACACAGGCGGAGGGAGAGGGCTGCAGTTCGGGAGTCCGTTCTCATCGAAGGCGTTGAGGTCGCACCTGCACCAGTCTTCGATAACATCACCTTTCCCAGAGCACCAGTATGAGCTCATCAGGGCTCCCTTGAAGGCCTGATGTGAGAACAAAGAGTGTGAACATGTGTGCTAAAGACTCGGTGAAATCTGGCCAGCGGCTCGGCGGTGCTGAGCACTGTGGGGAGCGTGCAGAGCCCTGGGATCAGGAAATACGGGATGGGGTGGGACGGGGGAGTGTGTCCTCTCTGCATGGCCTCGGGCATGGCCCTTCACTTCCCTGGGTTTAACTCCCACGTAATTGAGTGATGCTGGTTCATCCCTGAATGCTTTCGGAGTGGGGATGGGGATCTCCTGTGGGGGAGGACCGAGCTGCCTGAAGAAGCACAGATGTAAGTCCCTCTGTGACAGTGACCACACGCGGTACCTGCACACTGCTGCTGTGCACAATGAAACTCTTCCACTCTTCCCCATGCCCTTCTGCCCAGCTCTTTCTTTCCCCCTGAGAATAAAGTAATTCCTACACTCCCAACAACACAGACCACTTTCATCCTTCTCACGGGTTTGTTATTCATACAGAGTGCCCTCCTGCAAGCAAACTGCTGCTTTATTCACCTGTCTAAGGAACACTCGCAAGCAAAACTGCAGCATCTGGAAGGAAAAAATAAAACCTGGAAAATACTTGCAGGATGTCCCCAAGAGCCACCCTGACTGCTCCTATTAATACCAGTGAATCCCTGGAATAATAACTGTGGTCAGAATTCCCAAAACCCTCCAGGTCCAACCCCTCAGTGTGTCTGAGGTGCTCATCCCAAAGCTCAGGGTGCTCGGTGTCAGTCCCCACACTGCAGGATGGGGCATCCCTCACTCCATACCCTGCTGTAGTTTGGACCACACTGCTTTATGGTGGTTTCTCCCACTACCCTTTGCCTACAATTAAACTTCCAGCTTCAAAAACATTTCTCCTTCACACAGACAGAGCCAGCGTCCAACCCAACCCTGCAAAGCCACAACGCCCATCTAGAATAATCAGAACACCAAAACACCAACCACTAAAACAAAGCTCTGTAACGCTTTTGACCTTTCAAGAGGCACGTTTTGGAGCTGAAACACCTTCACAGGTCTTCATCCACATGGAGCAGCCTTGCTTGTGGCAACACTGTTCCTCCCATGAAAAGCTGCCTGCGGAAGCCTGGCCCTGGTGATATGGCCTGTGCTGCCAGGGTACGCCCAGAAATAAAACTCTGCCCTTTGAGGAGGACAGGGACAGCTCAGGCTGCAGCATTCAGCAGAAAGGTCTAGGAAAAGCACCATCCCAGGGAGGTTTCTGAAAGGAGGAGGTATAAATAGAGCCTGACGTCAGGGCTCCCATTGTCCAGGGTTTTGTTGCTCTCCCCAAACACCCCCAGCACCTTTAACAAGGCGCCTCAAGGCTCTTGCATCTGCAAAATTTTCTGCTTCCAGGCATTGACAAAATGGGACTGTTCCAGATGGAGAAAATGGAAAAAAAAAAACCAAAAAAAACCCAATAAAGGAACGAACACGTGAAAGAGAGAAAATGTGACGTTATTTTACTCTGTTCTTTAGAATGTAATTGAAGTGCTGGGCTGGAAAGGACATCCAAAGTAACTGGAGAGCGGGATGAAGAGAGGAGTTTGCCTGACACCCAGATAAATGGATGCAGACACACGCTTGCAGAGAGAGAGCAGAGGGTCTGTGCAGGAGAGGAACGGAAAAGGATGTGTGCAATGGATGGGGAAGCATGTGCTCTCCCTGGGAAGCAAGATAAATGCCCTCTGCTGAGGGTACCTCTGTGCACAGACAGGTGCTGGCAGCGAAGACAGAGGTGGGTGATTGCGGGAAGAGCTGCACTGTCACACTACTCCGCTGTCCCCCAGCCCCTGCCACTCTGCACACACCCTCCCTGTCCCCTAGCCCAGCTCTCCTCTGCACATCCCCGACCTAGGGATGAAACCCCACACGCCCCACCCGTGCCCTTTAGTAAATCCAGTAGTCAATTCCTTGTTTTTCTTTTTCCTGCCGCTAAGCACGAGCTGCATGAGCAATCCCCTCTGCTTCTCCTGCCCAGCCTTGCATATGTTTTAATTAGATCCTGCAGGTACCCAGCTGTCATCTGCCTTGTGTCACCCTTCACACAAATGAGGTTAGGGGATGGATGCTGCTCTCATTACGGCGAGCACACCTCCACCCCCTCACTGGGTTACCGCAAGCACGGCCGCCCGTGCCGGCTCCTGCCTCCATCCTCGCTCACGTCAAGGCCAGGCTGGGAGAGCCAGGCAGCCAAGGCTTGCCCCTGGTTTGCCCCTTTTGGTGCTGGGCACTGATGGGGCCACACCTCGGGTGCTGTGTCCAGTTCTGGGCCCCTCATGACAAGAAGGACTTTGAGGGGTGGAGTGTGTCCAGAGAAGGGAATGGAGCTGGGAAGGGTCTGGAGCCCCAGTGAATCGCCCCAAACCGGGCCAGGAAACACTTCAGAGACAGAGTCAGAGCAGTGGGGATTTGCCTTATTCGGCCCCANGCTGGGAAAGGAGCTCAGGCTGGAGAAAAGGAGGCTCAGGGGGCACCCTGTGGCTCTGCACAAGTCCCTGACAGGAGGGGGCAGCCAGGGGGGTTGGGCTGTGCTTGCAGGGAACAGGGACAGGAGGAGAGGGAACAGCCTCAGGCTGGGCCAGGGGAGGCTCAGATTGGTCATCAGCAGGAATTTCTTCACTGAAGGGGTGGTCAGGCATTGGAAGGGGCTGCTCAGGTAGGTGGTGGAGTGCCCATCCCTGGAGGTGTTCAAGAAACAACTGAATGTGGCACTAGTGCTGTGGTGTGACAAG
Organism: Erpornis zantholeuca; assembly: GCA_013400515.1. Classification (NCBI taxonomy): domain Eukaryota; kingdom Metazoa; phylum Chordata; class Aves; order Passeriformes; family Timaliidae; genus Erpornis; species Erpornis zantholeuca. The sequence goes on along the minus strand of VZTN01035313.1, from coordinate 16,577 downwards.
GGGGTGGTTGGTTAAAGGCTGCACTCAGTCTTGGAGGTCTTTTCCAACCTAAATGATTCTGTGACTTCTCTTGCTCTCCAGTGGCATTTCGAGCCAGTGGTTTCCAGGATTTTCCCATTGGTGCTGGGGAGTGTGTGTTGAGGGGTGGGGAAGCACCAAGAGCAAATCGATGGGGAGCAGAAATGGGTAAGATCACACAGAAAGAAGGGAATGGCAGCTGCCACCCAAACAAGGAACCCAATGGCACAGGAAGACAAGGAGCAATGGATAAAGATGCAGTGAAGGTGCTGAGATCCATCTCATGGGAAGCTGCAGCCTTTGGGAGAGCTTCAGGTGGGAGTGAATGTACAGGGACCTTCCTGATCTCTGGTTGCTGATTTTCACCTCCTGCCTTGGGCTGGGCTCTTCACATCTCCTGTCCTTCCCTGCCATGCTCAGAAACGTACAGCAAACGCTCTCCTCCCTGCCAGGAGACAGCACCCACACAAGCCCATCTCAAACTTGACCACTTCCATTTCGGATGCTGCATCATGGTGGTCATGTTTTCACAGGCCCAAGAAGGTCTGGAATCATGAAGGGCTTCCCAGGAGTAGACTGATCTGCTGGGAATGGCAGTGGCCACCAACGCACCATCCTGAGCTTGCCAACCACTCCCTGGGACCCCAACACCCCTCTGTGCCCTAAGGCAATTTTATCTTTCATTTAAAAGTATCCAAATTGTATTGTTTCCCTGTGAGTCAGCCCATTTAGTTTATGTCCTTCGGTGCCAGAGGGGAAATTTATGAGATGAGAAACTGGCTCGAAACGTTTATTTTCTAGATGACGAGTCATGCCATTAGATATATAGCTTTATGAATCATAGGAACAGCATCTAATTTGCTCTTAAAGGTATAATAGGTCTGATTCCCCACACCCATGCACACACATATATTGGATTGATAGTTCCCCCCTAGGATGGCTAGTTCATTTGTTTTGACACAAGCAAGACTTACAGGACCATAAAGTCCCATCTTACCATAAGCTAAGCCTATTCATAAAAAAAATATTAGGGAAACGAACGATCAGCTAAGCACATTTATCCTACACTCGATTGCATATGGATCTTTCTCCTGTTGTTATTTGTGCTCAGGGGGAGGCCATTTGGCCCCATTTTATAGCTGAGACACTCTGCAACAGAATAGAGAAGAACACTTCCTTTGTCCTCTGTTAGACCTGGCTGATGGAGGGAGAAGCATTAAGTTATTTCTGACCGTGGGTTTTATGTTGACATCCCAGGAGAGGAAAGGGAAAGGACATGAAGGAACTTTTCAGATCAGCATTTGCAGGACTCAGCACACACCACGGGACTGGTGTTTGCAGATGGGATGGATACTGGAAAGGGCATGTGTTGTGTGATTATCTGTGAATATCTGGTCTTCTCCACGGCTGACAGTGGTATGAAAATCTGGCTCATTGAGTCTAGGATGCATATCTCTGTTTCTGGAAAAATTTAAAAAAAAAGGAAATACAGGGAGATAAAAAAACAACCACAGGTGAACATGTAGGCTGTTCATGCAGATGCGCTGCAGATTAAAGGAGATGATCTGGAAGCTAGCACTTAGGTTCATTTTGGATTTTGCACTGATTTTGCCTTTGTTTGCTTTTTTGTTCTTCTCAATGCAGAAGGAGGAGTGGAAGCAGGCAGAGCCATGCCAGCAGACAGGCTCCATCCCATGTCCAGGGACAGGACAGCAAAGGGAGACATCCTGTCCCTTCCCGTTTGCAGGATGGAGATGAGGCCTGCACGCCACACCACCTTCCCTCAGGCACAGGCAGGGGCCAGCAGAGGAGGAGGTAGGCTCAAGAAGGGATTTCACTGCCTGAACAGGATGCAACCATGACGGCAGGGTGGCTGGAGGAAAAGCCTTCCATGCCCTTCCAGCAATGCTCAGTGCTGCTCCTCAGCCTAGACATCTCTGGAAGGGGGGTGGGGAAGAAAACAAAAAACGGGAGGAAAGCTAAGGATTTCCCAGGCCAGAGACTCTTTCCAGGATCATGCAGTTCGTGTCTGAAAGGCTGCTCCAGGTTCACAGCAAAGGAGGATGAAGTTTCCCTCCTGCTGCTGGCAGGGGATCTCATCCTGTGTTGTTCACACCCTCCCTGCCTCCGGCTGCCTCTCCCCGGGGAGCAGCATCACCAGCACCTCATCCTGGCAAGGGACATCAGTGCTCTGCTGGAAAGGTCAGGGCGCTGGAAGGCACCCAGGGTGGGCAGCATCCTGGCTTCTGCTATTTACGGCATCCCAGGGAGCGGCAGAGGACACTGTAGGACCTGGCAGCAGGGGAAGTCAAAGCCCTGTGCGCTGCAGCGAGCCCCGTCCTGGGGAGCCGGCTCTGCTTTCACACCTCGGCACAAAGCTCCCCATTCTAGCCCGGCCCGGGGCTGACAATGCGGCCATTCTTCCCCTGCAAACCGAGCTGGATGTGGGCTGGCGCTACAGCACGATGCTCCGGGGCCAGAGGAGGAGGACAAGGGCCAATTAGCAGGTATTAAAACAAAGCAACAACAAATAAAAACACCCCAGACCAAACCGAAAAAACCTCACCTCAACCACAAAAACGCTGTCCCCATTGGCCCGGGCTCCCCGTCAGCTCTGGCAATGGAAAAAGAAATCCCTGGCTCTGGCTCCCTAAGCCTTCAGGGGCTGCTTTGGGGAAGCTGTGTGTGTGCAGGGAGGGCTGTTGTCCTCCAGCAGCTCTGCCATCGGTGCTGGATTAGGGCCAAAGTGAGCCCAGAGCCTCGGGGACACCTTTCAACCTGTCTGAAAACACCCTGGCAGCCTGGGGACACTGAGGTGGACAGCGGTGGCCGTGCTCTGCTCTGCAGGAGATGCTCCTTGGCAAGGGCTGGGGAGAAAAGATGGGGAATTTTGCTCCAACCTCAGTTGTCATCTGAGCTGGTGAGCCTCAGCATGTGAAGAAGCTCTCTCCAAGAGCCCTGCCAGGGTCCCAGCCACGCTCTGGGCTCCTGCTGAGGCCGGTGGGACCAGCAGCACAGGGACATGCCCTCCAGCAAGCCCCCACACCATGGGCTGGCCATGTGTGGTGCGAGGAGAAGGCCATGGCTGCAGCAAATGCTGAGATTACTCAATTTTCGAATTAAAGCAAGGTCCTAGGGGTCTTCTAAAAATCCCGGCTCCACATCCATTTGTCTCCTTAAATACACACAGCAGGAGTTTGAATCCATTTCCCAGTAGGAGCGAGATTGATCTCTCCTGCCTCCCTTCTCCACACCCCTCTCACCACACCACTCTCTAAGCACTTCTGCAGCTGGCTGAGCTGCTCCACAGAAGCTTGTTTCAGGGTTTTTGGGGGGAAAAATCGAACAGGCCACAAACAGGACACACCACACTACCCAAGATGCCTTTCCTTTTCTCCCCTCCACTGGCCACGGCCGCCCTGTGGCTCTGGACATGCACACCAGCATCCCTGTTGGGGATGCTCCTGGGGGCTGGGGGAAGCAGGGCATTCCCTGCCTTCCTGCAAGGCACAAGGAGGTTTGCAGACCTGCAGATCATGCAGATCTGTGCTCTCACACTCAGCTTCTGGGTGCACTCCAGGGCTGTGCTGGAGTAAGAAAGATGTTGCCCACCCTATGGGGAGAGAGCAGGTACAAGTATGATTAAGGTGGAGGGGGAAATTCACCATAACCTGGGGGACTCTAACTGGGGGGAGGAGCAGCTCTTCACTGACTCTGGGATGTTCCCTAGAGGCAAAGCACCTGGGGTCACCACATCTCTCTTCTCTCCTACCACATGCACCCAACAGCATCCAGCCCTCAAGGTGCTGGAAGTATTTTGCCAGCAGGAAGCCCTGCCACAGATAGAAGCTCTTTGCTGTTGGGCCTGGTCAGCCACTGACAGTGGTGGAGGTTTCCTTCACAGCCCTGCAGCAGAATCTCCTCCAGCTCCATATGGAGGGACCACTGCGGAGCCTGCACTGCTGCAGAGCACAAAGGAAGCAGAAGAGAGATGTTGGCATTGATCAAAACTGATGCAGGACCCACAGAGATCCAGAAAAGTCCCTGGAAGGTGACAGCCAAGGTCACAGCTTCTCTGTCTCTTTGCACCTTTTGAACTCCCAGTGTGAACATTCCAACTGAGGAGCACTGGAGCTGCAACAGCAATGGTCCTGTAAAATACTTGGATTAGTTGGATCTCACCAGGAGACTGGGACTGGTGTAGAGGGGATTCCAGCATTGCCTCTGCTCCTTCCTGTAAAACCTGCCGCCCACAGCCACACCAGTTGTCACAGCTATAGAAAAGCCATTCAACAAAGCCCTTCAAAAACTGCCAGGACCTCCAAACACATCTACTTCACCCTGGCAAGCTCCAGCACTGCCACAGTCCCCAGACAGTCTGCAGCGACCAGGGATGGTGCAAGTTCTCTGAGCAACATTATATTAAACCACGGGGGGAAACAAAGAAACTCCTAGCAGGAACTCAATCCATAGTTACTGCATACAAGAAGGAAAAGAAGGGCTAGAGACTTTTCCTGATACCGAGATTGTTTCTCCGCACTGCTGGGAGCAGGAGCCGTGCTGGAGCTGGGCTGAGAGGACAGATCACACACATCCGAGAGTTTCCTTGAGGACATTTCATCTGGACAAATGCTCCCTGGACAGCAAATGGCAAAACTCTTGGAGCCCTTTACATTTCAGGCCCTTGCTTCAAAGAAAGAAGAAAATAGCAATTCCCACTGACATAGAAATAAAGAGTTTTCTAACTCATTTCACATGGGCAAAGTAGTATATTTTCACCTCATCTCCTACTTGGAAATGGTCAGTTTTAGGTGAAATCAAACATGCACACAAAGAAAAAATTGCAAATCAGCCCACAGCGGACACCTAGCATGGAAACTGAAACCCCAGCACTTAAGAGTCTGGCAAGGTCATCAGCAGCCGAGAACACGGCCTTGGACCAGGCAGTAGCTGTAAATTTTAAAAACTGCATAACTCACTGCACTAAGGCAGATGAAAAGACAAACCTATTAAAAAAATACACGTCCTGAAGAGGGTAAAATGTCTTTACCTGTGTTTTGCTTCGTCTTTGCTGCTCAGCTTATACAGGAAAACTTTCAGCCAAGTTTACAGAAGTCAATATCCACCTTGTTAATGACCTTGTTTTCTGTTTGTATGTACAGCATTATCTTTGTGGACACATATGCAGAGAACTGTGTCTACAGTTATTGCTTCTTTAACATGACAGGAGAATTGGGATGTGCCTGCAGTTCCTCTAAGGTCAGCACTTGCTGTATTGATTGAGGATAATCTCCATGAAGGGAGAAAAGCAGGCGACGGAGCACTCAGGATTGGAGATGCTGGACTTGGTTCAGCCCAGGCATGTGAAAATCCTGTTTATGGCACAGGGGAACACCACTCTGCAGTGCCTAGTACAACCCCAGACTCCTGTTTGGTGCTGAAAATGGGTATTTAATCATCCAGATGGTGCATGAGATGCTCCTGGTGGCAACACCCTGTGGGAGCCTCTCTCATGGTCACAGTGTAAACTGGTGGCATTCTGGCTCTCTGCTGGGTCTCGGTGACAGGCTGATGTCCCCGTGGTGGTGGCAGCTCCTTGCCACCCACAAGTCCCTTTCCCTTTCATGGTAACCCTCCCTGCTCACAAGGGAAGGCAAGGAGAAGAGGATGCCCCTTCCCCCCAGGAGCATCCCTCGTGCTCGAACTCATGATGCCAGAAGAGGATGGGGACACCTTCTCACACAGGCAGCACTAACCCCACACCAAATCCTCCTCTCCAGGGCAGGGACATGGCCCCTGTGAGCTGCATTTTCCCCAGAGAGGCAGGTACAGCTCTGCTCAGCCCAGGCTGCTGGAAAAACTTCCAGTGTGGAGAGCCATGGTTTGTGCCGAGGTGGCAGCAAGTTCCTCAGCAGTGGTGGATTTCAGCTGTCAGGAACCAGGACTAGTTCTGACCATGGACAGCAAGAGAAGAGGCAGACATAGAGAATAAAAATCCTGCAGGAGAGAGGCTGGTGGAGAGAAGGGGGAGAAACAAGCTGGGGTGAAGGGATGGAGGGACCAGGACAGCCCATAAGAAGTGAGCAAGAAGGGGAAAGGAAAGTGATGGAGCTGATGCAACACAAGGGATGCATGCTGAGAGAATGGGAATGACTTGGAAAGAGAAGTAGGAGAAGAGAAGGCAGGAAGCACTTCCTGTGTCCTGCTGCAGCAAGGACAGGGATGGGGATGGTCTAGGATGGGTTGTTGGGAGGAAGGGGATGAGAGGGCCTGCTGTCAAGAGAAACCCACAGCTGAAACAACCAGACTCAGCTAAGGAGGGGTGGTCAGAGAAGGTCCACCTGCTGCCAACCCCAGAACCTTCCACCGCGGATAGTGACCTGTCCCTGGCATGTGCTGCTCACTGCCAGCTCCCTTAGTGCCTGCTCTGGCAGCATCCCTCACCCTGTCACCTCTAATCCCAGCCTTGCCCATGGACAGCTCCCCAGGGTGAGCAGGGAGCAGACTCACACACAGGGACAGGCTCCCAGGGGATGCCCCTCCACCCCTGGGCAAGCAGGTGGAAGGTAGAGGAGGAAGAGGAGGAGAGATGCAGGGAGCACAGCCCCCTGGAAGATTGCTGGGGTGTCTCTGGTTTGGTTGCTTTGCTGGGGTTTTGTTTGTTTGCCGGTTTTCCCGGGCCTCAGCAGAAAGCACAATGCGGGCTGAGCTCCAGCTGCAGCTGATGGGGCCAGCCCTCGCTGCAGCCAGGGGAGCAGGGAAGGGAGGGAAGGAGGGAGGAAGGGAGGCTGATGGTGGAACAGCCTACAGCTCCCCAGGACAAGGAGGCACCCCAAGCGAGCCCAGCAGTGTTGGCAGGACTGGGGGGACAGGTGAGGAGGAGGAGGAGGAGGAAGAAGGGGGGAGTTTGCAGCCAGGCCCAGAGAGGCAGGGTGGCATTGCCACCTGGGCACAGGGCTGTGCAGGAGACCTGGCGGTGAGCAGGGTGCACGGAGATCCTTCTGATCCTGCTGGGCTCTGCACTGTTACCCCTCCTTGCTGGCTGACCTACCTCCTGTATCCCAAAAGGAATGTCTTCTTGCAGATTGCTGCTGGGAAGAGCATCTTTCTTGCTTGAAGGAAAGCAGCCTTCCCACTGCTCTCCCTGTACCTGTAATGCCTCATCCCAGCACTGCCCTGGACATGCTGGTAACAGCAAGTCAACCTCTACACAAGAACTGCCCAGTAGGAAGAGCAGGTGTGGGTGGGGAAAGAATGAAGGAAGAAAACACAGTGGGAGAAAGGGAGTTTAAGGAAAAGACCCAGAAAGAGAGGTGAACTGAAGGCATGGCTTCATGCAAGAACCAAGAGGCTTGACAGATGGGAAAGCAGGAACCAGATCAAGAGGTAGGCAAGGAGGGACAGTCCCTGTAAGAGACTTGCGTACTGGGACAAGCATGAGGGCTCTTTTCCTCATGGATGTGGGAAGGGGATGAAACATCATTCCTGGTGGTCACACCTCCATGTGCCAGGAGTGTTTCCTGACCTGCAGCCCTCTGTGTCCCACCCACAGCTGCTGCATGCAGGCTCACTCCAGACGTCCTAATCAAGTGCAGGCTCAGTGCTAATAAGTGACTTCAGGCAGGTCTGTCATTTTTGGACTTGAGATTGAGGTCAGAGGGCTGCGGAGGGGGGTGGGAGTGGCAGTGAACCGAGAAAGTGGGAACTCAATCTCCACAGGATTAACACTGAAGCTCTTGCAGGAGCCCAGCCCCAGGGATGGGTGACCTCCAGCCTGCTTGGTCCCTCCTGGAGTAACAGTGACCTCCTGTGGCTGCAGGACTGTCCCAAGGGGTTGGCTCTTCCCTCCCTCTGCACCTTTGCAAAGCCACGCTGGAGCCCTGGAGGCCTTTAGCCACCCCTCACACAGTTATGTCTGACATCTTGGAGCCAGGAGTGAAGAACTGAGCTGATGCTCAGCTCCTGAGGCCTCTCCACAGGACACATCCCACACACCAGCGTGGACACTGGGAGTGACCGTGGCATTGGCTGCTTATGGCCCTGCCTTGACCGTACTGAAGGCAGGAGATGCAGGTATGAGGGCTGTGGGTGGCAAGGCAGCACGACCTGCCCGCTCCATCACTGACACCATCCCACAGCATTCCCCTCCAAACACACATGAGGGCTCCAGGAAACCTGCAGAGGGGACCTGAGTGAGGTCACAGAGGTGGGGCTGGCCTGTCACAGGCTCACTCACCTCCCTGGTGTCGTTGTCCTGGATCAGAGCGTACAGAGGCACCACCCTGTTGATCTCCAGCAGAACCGGGGTCGGGCTGAGCTGCTCCTTGCCGGGGCGCCGGCACAGGTGGCAGGTGGATGGGCAGCGCCCTTTCTCCTCGCAGTGAATCTCCACACCCGAGATGAGGTGGTCATCTGACAGCATCTGTGCCGTCAGCAGGCCTGACAGGTACGTGATGAAGGGCATGGATTTCAGCTCCTTCTTGTTCCCAAGCTCCGTTGTTTCTGGGTTAGGGAGAGGGAAGAAACCAAACAGTATTAAACAAATCTCAGCACAGGCCTCTTCCCAAAGCCAAACTGTGCTGCAGCCAGGATAAATGCAGCTGCTGGAGGTGTGGGCCAGGTGGGAGCAGGAAAACAGAGAGGTCAAGGAGAGAAGGAGAAAAACAGGACCTGCAGGTTACTGCTTGGAAGTGTGAGCATTTCCAGACAAGCATGTCTAAACTGACAGAAATTATTGTTCTTCTTCTCTTTTCTTACTCATGTTCTTCTTTTTTCTAACTTGCATATCCAATTTCTGTGCTCCAGAACGAGACAAAATCACCTCATTATATCTTCCCTGCCAAAGAGAAACATCCCCAAAGGGACCAGGCCGAAGAGCTGAGTGCCCTTATGCCCACCCTAACACCAGTCCCATCTTGTCTTTGTGGTTCTCAGGTCCCTTTTGTGGGTGACACATTATCCAGGGCACTGAAATGGATCACCATTTCAGTCATTGCCAAAGAGGCTGCAAAAAGCCTCCACAGAGGGACGGAGCCCCTCGGCAGTGGGGGAAAGCGTGAGAACAATGGCAGGTGTGAGAAAAAAAAACACATGGAGAAGAGACTGAGGTACCAAAACCAAACTGCCAACACCGCTTTCAGGAAACATTCAGGCCTTTGAAACCCACTGGAAAACCTCCTGGTGGTCTCAACACAAGGTAATAAACACGCAGAGCCTTTACTTTGTTCTGTGTTCGTCCAAACACTTGCTAAGGCTAAGGGAAGTATCACACTTGAGCAAAGGTGACACGACCCCAGCGCCTGTCCTGTGCACTTCCATTTAAATTCTTTGTCTGTAGCTGGGTCGATCCAAGAAGACCCAACTTTTATAACCTGGTGACAGACCTACACAAGAAAAAGCTTTCTCCATCTTATGGCTGCTGCCTCCAGCAACAAATTCCCTGTCCTGAGAAGGAGCTGAGGAGGAGCGAGGGTTGTCTCAACACGCTCGGCTTGCAGTGACATGCAGCTGATCTGGCAAGGCACAAGTCATTTGGAAATCCAAGCAAACAGTATTCATTCATGACTCCCAGAGCCCTCGAGGGTAGGGACAGCCCTTCCCTGCTGTCTGGCTGTCAGGGAACACTTCTGTGCACAGGATCAAAACTGTCATGGGAAGAACGAGAAAATTCCAACCAACTCATGTTTTAGTGGAATAGAAGGGGGCAGTTGCTAAGATAAATTAAAACAAGGCTGCAGGGAGATGTTTCAACATCTAGGGAGATGCTGGAGTACACAGACATGGGAAACAGGAGCTGGAGCCGCTTCTTGGAGGGATTATTTTCTAGAAGATCAGCTCCAGGCAACTTCAAGTCTCATAAGGGAAAGCCATGAAGCCTTGAAAAACAGGGTGGCAGATAAAGAAGGAATTTATAGGGGGATACCATGAGCCTCTTCTCACTTGTGAATAAGAGTAACATCTTTTAACATCACTACTAGAGCACACGTAGAAGAGAAAGGAGATAATTACACTTCTGGGCTGCAAAGCTTCTTCAGCAGAGCTGAAGCAGATTTAGAGGTCCTCCATGGGGAAGGAAGTTTTGGAGCCATGCTTTAAGGGAGGGCATGAACACAGGGCTGAAAAGACAGTGGAATCAGTTATGTCATGACTGGCAACAGGATATCAAACCTTCCTTCTGAATTATTGGCTTTAAAGCTAGGAATTACAGACCACTATAATCCAACTGGTGGGAGCAAAGTCATTTCAGGAGCAGCAGTGCGCAGGTGGATCTGAACAGGGGAAGGCCCAGAGTTCTGAAAATGAGGTAGAGGTAGAAAACTGAGCAGAACAGGTCCCCTTCCCCAGCAGCCATGGGCTCAGTGACAGATTAACCACGGAGCCAGGTGACTCCTGACAGACCTGTGAGCAGAGCAGACTTCGTGGCTGGGGTGGAGTTGGCTGTCTGCAGTTAATCCTCTCTAGAACAGATCCCAGCTGCTCTGGGGAAAAGGATTCCTCTGCAGACTGGCAAAAGATCCATGGTGTTTCCTTGTATGAGGGCTCTGGGTACAACTCCAAAGGAATAAAATGAAATAGGACGTGGCTTAGCAGAGAGAAACTGGCTTTGTTGTCAAATTGCCAGCTCTCATCCAAACACTTGGAAGTCATCAGCACTGGATAGCAGTTCCTGGCAGTTTTTGTGGAATGGGTTTGGGGTGCTTAAGTACAGCCCCAACGAAGTATTCACCCTGTTTCTGCTATTGGAACCTATCTGGGAGCACCAGCAGCACACCCTCCTTGTGAGCCAGCTCCTCCAGAGACAGACAGGCAGCGAGGAGGAGATGCTGCTCCTCATCTGCTTGCTCAGGTGCCTCATCCCTAGAAAGCTGGAGATCTCCTTGCTGGACATGGTGCTTCCTTCTCATCCCACCCACATCCCCCACCCACCACTCAGGACATCTCACAGAGGAGGTTTTCAGATCTGAGATGTATTTTCCCTCTAAAACATATTCCTGTACCTGCCATTGTAACTGTAGCCTGATAAGGTGGGATTGGGGTCCCTCAGTTTCCCCCTGCCCTACATGTGACAGGGGTTTTGGTTATCTCTTCAGCCCTCTGCATGCAAGGAGAGGGCTCAGCAGTGAACTGGAGAAGCCCCATAAGATCTTGTAGGCTAAACCTGGCTTTTATTACCAGTATAGAACAGGATAACCTCCCATGGCACTCCCAAAGAGCCTCTGCTTCACTCCTGGGGAAGGGCTTTGCAGGAGACCACTCCCAGTGTCCTTTCTGGGAAAAGGAGACTCAGCTGCAGCATCGAGGACACAAGGAACCCTTATCAGCCCCTGAATTTGAACATGCTCTCACTAGCACTGCAAGCAACTCAGCTGAACCCTGGCAACATCTGTTTGGGAGCAGAGAGCCTCGGATGCTGTTGGATGCATCATGGCAACTTGTGGGAGTTATTAGTTTGTTTGTCTGAAATATGGATTTAAACAAAAAGAAAACCCCCACCAGAACAACACCACCACAAAACAAATAAAATAACAGCCTCGTGCCAGGACTCAGGCCTTGTGTAAGAAAGGGAGGGTGAGCAGCACAGGGTGTGCAGAGGTACCATTTGTCTGCAGGGGCGCCTGGCTCCGTTTCTGGGCTCCACCAGGATTTTACAGTCCCACAGCACGAGGTGAGTGCCTGCACAGAGGGGTCCCTGCTCGGGATGCAGCAGTTGCTGGAGTGGGGAAATGCTTCCAGCATTACCAGCAGCACCTCCTGGTGCCTGGACATGAGGGAGCAGAGTAACACCACCACTACAACAAAAACTACAGCATAATGTCTAATTGCTTCATACTGGAGTGCTGTTCTGTCTTGAAAGCTCCCAGGAGAAGATGGGTTTGCTAGTGATCCAGCATTTCATACAGCATATCTTCCAGAAGATTCCCAAGTCATCCCAAAACTGGGAATCACTCCACTTGCCACAAGAATGCAGCTGGACCAGGGGTAGGATACGATATCTCCTGAAGAGCAGAAATGCTTGGAACAAGGAGAGGAGAAAAGTCTCCAGAGGAAATATCAGGAACGGACCCAGGTAGGGATTCCTACAGGCTCAGCAGGTTAACCCCACCAAAACCAACAGGCTGCTCAGCCAAGCCTGATTTAGGTCCTGGGATTTGCATTTTGTGCAAGGAGGAGGGAATTCTGGTCCAGAGTGTTCCCTGTGCACCTCCCTTCACTGGACACACCTAGTGCCACCACAGACAGGACAGTGGGGACTTATGGCCAGAACACATCTCCTGACATAGGCTGCCCATTTATCACCTGGTGGAATAATACCCTTTTTGCTGGCAAATCCATCCAAAGGGAGTCAGAAAGGAAATCAATAGATGTGTTTGCCTGGGAATTTCTCCTGCACTGAGATATTGTCAGTGCAGTGGCCACCAGACTTACGAAGAACTTGGACAGATTTAATGCTGCCCACTGTTAGTGATGGGCAAACCCTGCTGGGGCTGTGAGGAAGGTGTGGGCACAGTGTCCAGGGCAGTCAGTCTGGCACATCCATCCATGTGTGTGGGAAGAATAGGACAGGACAAGCGGGAATGCCTGGCAGAGAGTAGGGTTAGATGGGATATTAAGAAGAAATTCTCCCTTGTGAGGGTGGGGAGGCCCTGGCACAGGGTGCCCAGAGAAGCTGTGGCTGCCCCTGGATCCCTGGAAGTGCCCAAGGCCAGGCTGGATGGGAGTTGGAGCAGCCTGGGACAGTGGAAGGTGTCCCTGCCCATGGTAGGGGTGGGATGGGGTGAGCTTTAAGGTCCCTCCCAATCCACACCACTCTGTGACTCCAGCCCTGGCTGAGGGGGAAACACTGCCGCAGCCAAACCATGGACCAGCCACCAACACCCCAGTCCGGGAGCCCAGCGGGGCTGGGCAAGGGATTGCTCCCGAGGAACCGCTACGCTGCTTTTGGGACGCGCGGGCACGAATCCCGCGTGGGAAGGAATCCCGCGTGGGAAGGCCATTCCCTGGGCGAAGGCGGGTGCTCGGCGTGCCCGGGGGATGCAGGCTGCGAGCGCGGAGCTGAGCGNGCTGCCCTCTCGTGGCACCGCGGCAGGACGGCGCTGGATCCCGGGATGCGGCACGTCCCGCCGGCCGCCCGAGCCCCGCCGCCCCTCCGGCTCTCATCCTTCCGTCCGCATCCCAGCCAGGCGCGCCGCGGGGACGGCAGTGCGGCAGCGAGAACGTGCGACCTTCCCCTGGGTGTCAGGGCTTGGTAAACTCCCGAGCGTGAGGCTCCGCGATCCCTTTTCATCTCCTGTTAACAGCGTGTGAAGGGGCTGGAATGGACCTTACAGGTCATCCCAGTCCAACCCTGCCATGGGCAGGGATGTCTCCTTTTAGACCAGGTTGCTCCAAGCCCCATCCAACCTTGCTTTGGACATGTCCAGGGATGGAGCAGCCACAACATCCCTGGGCAACCTGTGCCAATGCCTCACACCCTCAGAGAAAAATATTTATTCTCAATAGCTGATCTAAATTTCCCCTGCTTCAGTTTGTAGCTATTACTCCCTTGTCCTGTCACCACAGTTCCTGGACAAGAGTCCCTTTATGTCCACAGTACCTCTGCCCCTCTTCACACAATCCCCCCTGTGCCTGCTGTTCCCAGATGATTAACCAAACTCAATTAAACACAACCCTGACATCCAACATCCAGGTGCAACCAGAGACCTGCACCACAGTGCTTGTGACTGGTGGCACGTGTGACCCCTGGCCTGCCACAGCCCCGCTGCCCTGGGGATAATCCCAAAGGTATCAGAAACTGGAGGAAGATCATCTCTGCTGCCTGCAGGTTGGACAGGCAGGATCTCACCTCAGCTTCAGATGAACCATTTACACACTTGCAAGCCCGAGGTCTTAAGTAAAAAGGAGCTCTTAGACACCTCTGATAACCATCTATAAAAGGGGATGCTGAAGATATGGCCTGTGACATTGCTTTGTCAAAGGAACTGGCTCTGCAGACCCTGCACAGCCCCCAGTGTCCCCCCAGTGCCTGCACTGGGTCCCAGGAAGAGCCCCCAGAGCCCTGCCTTACTCATCCAACCCCTGGCAGCATCTCAGTGCTCACTCCCCTGCCTCCAAGACACTTTAGCCCCCCAAGGGTGGCTCCATGACCCCCCAAACCACTCCCTCCCCCCACAGCAGCTGGCTCCCTCTCTGCTCCAACACAGCTGCATGCCCCTTTCCCCTGGGATGGCTGAGATCTTCCCAACCCTAACAGCTGGATGTCTTGCTACCAGCATGGGACAGCCCCTTGGGACACACCACCTTGTCCATGGGTCAGGGTGATGGGGGTCCCAGGCTGGACAACCATCCCAACTTTCCTTGTCATGTAGGGTCCCCATACTGGCACATGATGGATTACATCATCATCTTGTCGTTGTCACCTCTAATTAAATCCAGAGAGTCCTTTGTTTTCTCCCCAGGATGCATTGAAAGATTATTTCCTATTTCTGCCATTGTTTTTTCCTCACACTGTTCATTTTCAGGTGTGGGTGGCCTCACAAGCTCTGCCAGACCACCCTGGTTTCAAAGTTTACATCCTTTTTTTTCTTCCCCATATATATCAGGGTCTGAAAGAGAATTCCCCTGGAGAGGCCAGGAACTGGGAATGAACCCTGTGTCCCCTCCCTGGGCACACCAACATCCCCAGGGAGCCAGTGGGGCTTGAAACAGGGGACTGTAAATCTCACTCGTTTTCTTTTGCAACCCTGGCCAGGCTTTGCATCTGCTCTCGCTGCCTCTGAGTACATCCACTGCCCACACTGCTGATCCCTGCTGCTCCTGGGAGGTAGATCCCTTCCAAATGAACTATTCTTTTCTAAACAAAGTGGAAAAAGCACCAAGAGCAGGAGGTAGCAAGACTTGCTGCCTTATGCTTCCTTTGGCGCAGGTTGGGGGTGGCTGGAGCAGGTGAGCAGTGGAAAAGCGCTGCAGGCGGAGAGGCCACATGGAGGGATTTCGGGAAATGGTTAAACCGAGGACTTGTCTCTTCCCCAGGCAGTGAATTCCTTCGAGCCTGAGCCTTCAGACCTGCAGCTGCACGTCAGCCCTGGGCTGACCACGAGATGCTGCCTGGATGCTGCCCGTGGCACTGGAGCCATGGCACCGCTGGTGTGTGAAGGACACGGTTCCCTCGGCCTCTCCATGTGAAGGACACGGTTCCCTCGGCCTCTCCATGTGAAGGACACGGTTCCCTCAGCCTCTCCATGTGAAGGACACGGTTCCCTCAGCCTCTCCATGTGAAGGACACGGTTCCCTCGGCCTCTCCCGTGTGAAGGACACGGTTCCCTCAGCCTCTCCATGTGAAGGACACGGTTCCCTTGGCCTCTCCATGTGAAGGACACGGTTCCCTTGGCCTCTCCCTGCTCCCAGAGGGAGCCCCAAGCCCTGACATTCCCCAGTCTGCAGCGCAGCCCCTCGGGGTCACAGCAGAAGGGGTCTCTCTGCCATCTCCAAAGCAGGTCCATGACATGCAAGCAAAAATGGGGCTGGAATGGGGTCAGTGCTCCTGATGGTGTTACTGGATTCAGGAAACTGGACAGAGCCCAGCCATAGTCTGGTGGCCAAATCCCTGCCTCCAGCTACCACTGCCAGCATGGAGCATCTGCTCACAGCTGCAGCTGTACCCAAAAATAGTCCTTTTTGTCCTGGAGTCCACAGGCTGCCCCAATGCAGAGTACGAAATGAGAAACACACATTTTCAATAGGTGATGCAAAACCCATCAAACGCTTAGGAACCTGCTGGGGGAAGGGAATGGGAAAGAAAAAGGGGAAAGGGGAGGGGGAAAGGTGAAGGGAAAGGAAAGGAAAGGAAAGGAAAGGAAAGGAAAGGAAAGGAAAGGAAAGGAAAGGAAAGGAAAGGAAAGGAAA